>JAZHYW010016120.1:0-21874 GCA_037355805.1 Ixodes ricinus | reverse complement strand
TGATTAGGAATTAATTTTAGAATCAAGCTTCCTTAACACTTTGCATGTTCTCATAGCTCTTTAGCTTCCGAGTTCAAAAAAAAAAAAGAAAGAATGTAAACCATCGAATAATCGCAGGGTCGTTTCCGGATCCACAGCTTCTGGTCGAACAAACCAATGTCCCACCAAGTTTGCGCTTTCAGATAAGGTTCCCTATCACATCCTCACATTAGCTCATTTGCCATCCCTCACCTCCCGCCCTCCCCCTCCCCCCCCCGGCTCTATCTCGCAACCCTTCACCCCTTATGTATTTACAAAAAAAGAATGAAAACACGAAAGCGAAGCATTATCTCTACGACACAAATTTCCTATCTTCCTTCACTCAATAGGAAACATTAAACCTCTCGACGGCATCAAATAAATAAGAAAAAAAAGCAAAAAAAATTAAACAGAGATCACGGGGATCAGAATTGAGGCTAAAAGAAAGCCATCTCAGATAAACTAATTTGGCAATTACTGAAGGAAGACCTGATCCCTAAGATTGACGTATCGGAGGCCCGCGCACATTTTTCAGGGGCGCATCCAGTGAGAAAACGCTACATCTCTTAGAAAGCTGCTTTGCTTTTTATTGCTGACTTCGTCCGCTATTCGTACGGCACATCCTGTTTGGCCGGAAATCCGGTCATACTGCTCAATTCGCCAGGCAATGCCAAGTGCTCTGGTATTTACAGACAGATGTTTAAAGCTAACGGCACAAGCAACAATGAATACGCTACTGCTGCGTTTTCTGTGTCTGTTCGAAAGATGTAGGAGGTTTTCGATGCATACACCTAACAAAACACAACCACGTATAGGCACACACGTGTTAGAAATAACGAACAAAATTTCAAGAACCGGCAGAGACTACCGTTCAACATATACACCTTGGCAAGTGGAATCCCGGTCTAACCTCGAACCTCGTGCCAAGGCGAGGCGGTCCCACTCTCCAGCCAAAAACGTTTGCTGCTTGTCGTACAATGTTACCAAGCGCCTCTTGCGAAAGAGAAGGATATAGTTTTAAGGAATGCAGGAGTAAAAGCAGAGCGAACCTTTATTGTCTTTTGGAAACATTTTTAGCACGTGCTACGTGGCTATTTTCAGCCCAGTTAGAACCAAAAGAAAAATACAAACGCTTCCAAACAATGGAAACGGGAAGGACGTCAGGAGCCGCCGCATGGCCATTGCATCAACTATGGCTGCGCTCGAGGCAGCGCTGGCTTCCACGACGTGCTGGAATAGAGGCTGCGATCGATATAAAAGCTCCAATTCTTAAACATGCCGCATCCTACAATGTTTGATGCCACGATTGTGTGTGAATACCTCACCCTACGTTTTGAAACAGTAAGTACGTCACTAACGTGCGCTAACGTCGGCCATCGGCGATGCGCTAACGCCGTCTTGTCCTCGCCCACCTCAATGACATGTCCCTAGCCGACCTCAACACGGCGGAAACGCTACGCGGCGCCAGCTTCGCACACACTGGCAGTGCACAGGAGCCTTTTTTGCTAACGTGCATAAGTGACGGCAGCCGCGTTTATCTTCTTCAGTAGCGCCGGCATTTATTCATTAATAAGAGTGTTTGGCGTCAATACCTAATCTGTGTGTGAGAGAAGTAATATAGAAGAAATTGTGAAAAGGAAGGAGAGCGATAAAAAGAGCCAGGATGAAGTAAATAAAGCAACCCTAATTTTCTTGCACACTTTTCTTCTTATTATTATTATTCGGCTTCTTTTATTTATGATCCAGAAAAAAAAAGAAGGAAAAAGAAGGGGGGGGGAATTCAGTAATAAATGCTTAGTTCCGCCTTTGTACTTTTGTTAGTTACAATGTGTCTGTGTCTTTCACTGCTTAATGCTCCTCTTCCTCTTTTGGAAGAGTTAAGCAATCATTTTAGCTGTATTGCAGAATCGTATAAATCTGGGCGCGTTGGTGATGCACTGAAACAAGAAAACACTGCAAAATGATAACGGACCAAAGGGAGACACAGACAGACCAGGCGCTGATCAAATAGAAGCTTAGACGGTTCTCTATTTGAGTTAAAACACTTAAATCGTCTCGATTTGGCTTTTAGGATCAAGAATAACCAGATTGTTTTTCAATTTGGTGCACGGAGGCTGCAGAAAATAATTTTCAAGGTACCCGTGAAGCCCCCTCTTCCGGGAGCTAAGAACGCGCACTCTTTCTATTTTCAGAAAGGTCAGAAAAAGACGCCGGTGTCACTCCGATAGAATATACATGGCAAGCTTGCGATTTCACGCGCTGGTCACACGAGCTACACTCGCTCGGCGGCCGAAAGGTTCTTTTATGATGTAACGAATGGTCTGAGGTTTTTCGTATTTTCTCTCGTTTAGATATGTCTTCGGGGAACACAAACGTGATATTCAGATTCACGGATAAAGATACTATAAAATTGACTTCGTACTCGTTCTTGTTTTCAAGAATGTTTTTTTTTCTTCAACTTTTGCATTTTTCTTTACCAGCAGCATTTTATATTAGAAAAAGAGCAAAATGCCGCGAAACCCCCGAAGAATTCACTACCCCGACGTCTACATAGGCTCCCATTGGCTAAGCTCTTCTATCTCTTTCTCAAACAAGGCAACAGAGGGCGCACTGACAACAGCCCCTGTAAGCGCTGGACTTTCTGACTTCTACAACTACTGCCATCGTTTGATCATGCCGCGGGCACTCCTATTGGATGCCTGCGACGCGTCGCCATTTTTGGCTCATTGCGCCCACCACATCCAGAAAGCGGACGCTCCCATTGGTCTGTTTGGCTGCCAGTGACGCGCCGCCGTTTGCAAGAACGCACCTCTTGGTCTGCTTTTGCTGCCGGTGAGGCGCCGCCTTTTGCAAGCGCGCTCCTCTCGGTTTTCTGTAGATGCCGACGCCACTCCGCCATTTTTGGCTTGACTGCGTCCCAGCAAGCAATAGCTTGGCGGTGCTTTAGTCCACGTAAGCAGGGGACTAGCCGGCGCTTTAGTCCCCTGCTTACATGGTGATATTTGAAGTGCTTGAGTAATCTCCCTGGTTGGTTTGTTGTTGTGGCGCATCCCTCGACTGAGAGAGCCTTCATTATCTGTGATATTCTTCCCCTGCGGGTAATTTGGAAGTCCATTGTCATGGGTGGGGGTGCACCCGCGAGTTCGAAGGAACCACGATATTTATGCGCTACCTCAAAAGAAGAACGAAGGTGATTACTAAAGCATTTCACATATCACCATGTAAGGAGGGATCGTGTGTCAGTGCGTCCTGTGGTTCCCTGTTTCAGGAGATAGCGTATCTCAGCCAGTGGGAGTCAAGTGCGTGTTGACCTTGGTTTGATGAATTATTCGGGGGTTTCGCTGCTTCCATGTTTCTTTTCTAATAAAAAAATCAGTTGTTAGTCAGCGTCTGGTCTTTCTGTCTTCCTCTGGTCCGTCGTCATTTTTTACGGTTTTCTTGTTTCAATTTCATATATTTGTGCGTGAAAGGCTTTTTTTCCGGAAAATAAAACACTTAGTTTCAGCTAGATTGAACGGTTTTATTTAATTTATTTATGACGATCGGAAACACGAATACCTAATATAATAAAACGAATATCTTCAAGCCTGTTCAGATAATTTTGAAAAAAAGTCACGACCGCAGTACTTGGATGTGTGCAGAATGACAAGAAACACTATCATTGGATTTTATTTTATTTGTAATTTTCTCTCCGCTTCTAACTTACACTCGCTGAACTTTACTTTTCGACAGAGCACCTACAGTGGGTATTCTCCCATTTTGTGTTAATGTTTATTAAAAATACGCTCTGTCAATAAAAATTAAACGAGTGTATCAAAACATATATTTTCGACGGGTTGCACTACATATTACAATATAGTTATCAGGTTTAAAGGGCGCCTTGAAATTATGCATAAACACGCCATCTTCATGAAGTCAATATACTACATACAAACAAGACTGATTGCCATTTATGTGCGTCTAGCTCAAAGTTTCGGGATAGCACGGAGTGGGCAGCTCGTACGGGGCCCGAAGGCGAATAAGTTCTCTTCAGATTTTATTGTGTTAGTTTCAGATTTCAGGTTGTCCATCGAATAGCGGCGTTCTCGTTTTTACCCTTAAGTTTTATTTGTTTTAGCTTTCGCTCGCGTTTCATGTTTGCGATATTCATTTTTGTCGCGTACATCCTGATATGCCCCAATGAAATTTAAATAGAATAAACCTAGCACGAAGTTAGCGGCTTACAGCAGAATCGGGTTTCGGGGTCCCATCCATAGAAGTAGGTTGTACGAAATAAAAACAAAACAAACATTTACACAGCGTAAAAATGGTTGAGTTCACCAATCAAATCGTTGACGTGATTTGTACGAAGCGCCTACATAATTTGCCAGTTAATCACCCTTAATTTTATTTGTAATGATTGTGCCGAAATAACTCGAGCCTTTCCAGCTTTCTGTCCTTGATGAAAAATTTGCTGCAAGAAAAAGTTCGTTCAAAAATCAACACGTAAAGTGGTAGGAAGATGGAGAACAATGTTTGTAACAGTGTGACGTGTTGGGCTTGTTGGTTTGAGGTGGACGTCTTGGAAAGAAACAGCGGCAAGAAAACTTGGACAAGAGTAAAGAAACATACACGACAGGACGGCGCTGAACTAACAACTGTTGTTTATTACACAAAAAGAGGAGGAAGAAAACAAGAAGCATCTTAATCAGAAAAAATACACACACACACACGCGCCAACCAAGCAGCATATTATGTCAAGATAGGCCAAATCAGTGGCTACGTAATGCCCGTCATAGTCGATCGAAGGTACCCGAATTCGTTTTCAGATAATGCCACTGACGGTTCGCGGACGCATCTCCAGCTAAGTTCTGAGATAAAACAAAGCTGCGATAATTTCCCTTGTCACCCTGTCTGCTATGTTTATCCAAAACAGTGACTTCACTACAATTAGGCTGGCACTTGCAGCTCCCTGCACTGTAAAGGCAGCAACCCTCCAACAGTGGCCCTGAGTGAATACGAATGTTACTCTAAGTCTGTCCATTTAGGCAGCGGCCCGTCTGTCCAACGTACACATTGCTACACGACAAGGGAATCTTATAAACCACGCCAGACACACAAGCCATAAACGGTACTAACTTGCTTTTTGGCATATTTCTTTTTCGACCGCTTTTCGGCGGTAGCACCGAGCTTTGCACATATCTGACCCATTTTCTGTGGGGCAGAGAACACCACCGGGACACCATAGCGACCTCGACTGGCTTAAGGTTATGGGATACCAGACTGAAGATAGGGCACGACCACCATCTTTTTTTTTTGTCAAATTAAGTCTTCATACTTCTCCATCCCTTTAGCTTTCTTTCAAAAGGGAGCTAGCTACCTCAGTCAAAAGACAGATGGAAATCCTGACAGCTTCAGTCTTTTAACCTCGCCGTTAAAGCTGTCCTTCATCAAGTGGACGCACAACGTTTTGAAGGCGGACCCAAGACAAGAGACCGCTATGCTCCTCTTTACCAATTTTGAGTGGCATGACCTATAGTCCAGAATGACCTTTTTTGTGCATGGACTAAACGACCAACAAACACGTTTTTCTTCAAAACACCACGAAAGGTCAAGAAATTAGAGAACCCTTCGTTGGGTTCTTCAAACTTAAACCTGAGCTCCCCGCCACAGTTCTCAAAAAAGTCAAGTACCTTAGCCTGCGTGTCAACGCCATCAGCGCGCTCAAACACAACCAGAAAATCGTCCATATAGAGAAACACGTTTTGAAGGAGGACACTGCAAGAGCACTTTTTACACTTCTAGATAGATCTCACTTAGTATTGGGGCCACACAGGACCCAATGCAAACTCCCTTTTGTGAAGAAAAATTTCCTTGTCCCATCCAACCACCATCGAGTTGATGTAAAAAATCTCAGAAGCTCTAGAAAGCTTTCCAGGGCAACACCGCTAGAATTTCTGAACGCGAGCTCTCCGTTACGCTCAATACAGGACTTGACTGAAGAGAACAACTGATCATGAGGCAGAGAACAAAAAAGGTCCTCAACATCTATACTAAATGCCGACAAATTTTCAAACTTCATTACTTTCAAAGAAACCCGCCACAGCCTCAGAATTAGAAACTCTGAACGGGTCTCCAATGTCCAATGGTGACGACTGTTTCTGCAGGTATGACGACAATTGGCTCTGCCAAGTACCTCTCTCAGTTATAATTGCCCTAAATGGGCATGAGTCTTTATGTGTTTTAACACTAAAAAAGACTTCTAGGTGCAGACCTTCCGATTTTTTAATTTTCTTCCCAACTTTCTCAGGGCCAGGTTCTCGCACATTTCCATGGCCCGAATCTTTGCCCTCACGGCACAATGTCTACCCTCTTAAATTCTTGCTGATAGCAGAATTTGCTCTGTCACAAAACATGCCTACTGGCAACACGACAAAGGATCCCTCTCTATCAGATTCTAACACAAGCAACCCATTGTCCACCATATAGTTGTCCACAGGCGTCAGTTGACCCACCTGTCCTCGCCTTGTTTTTTGACGGTGAAGAGTGTCCACACACTCGGAAATGCACCTTGGCCGGTCCGCTTCAGTGGCTCTGCAGGCACACCTTTCTTGCTAGCGTCACCAGCTCAGAAGGTCTTAGGGCTCGCTCGATGCAGAACTTAGGACCAAGTTCCAAAGACATGCCGATCTCCGACGGGATGCTGACGTCACCCAAAGTGGTCAGGCGGCTGGTCATAGGGGTCGCCCTCACTTCTCGACGAACCGAAGTGGGCAGAATCCTCCGCCAGAGGAATTCTGTGGCATTCTCTATGGACTTGCACATATCACGGTAAAAGCGCTGCAGAACCCAGGATCCTGGGTTCAATCCCCGCCCCGGCCCGTTTCGATCTGGATGAGCATCGTACCGGCCTGCGGTCGTGTATCTCTACTGCGTGGTGCACGTTAAAGACCCCAGGTTAGCGGTTGCACCGCACTGGCTAAATTGCTCATCTACAGCTGAGACACCAGACGCCCACTGAGGCAGACTAACTTCCGGCTGTATAAACATACGCACAACAATTTGCTTTGCGGTAAAAGCGTCTTTTATGTTCAGCGCTGCCACCTTTTGCCGCACACGCCGCTCTCAAGCAGTCCCTGAACAAAAAAAAAAACGCTCTTGCCGCCAGTACTCTGACCGCAGTACTCTGCACGACCTTCGAGCATAACCCACCTATGGGACAAGCAGGCCATAAAGTCCCTGAAGTTCAACAGTACACGTACCTTGCCTGATGTGAAACGAGGCAAATCGCGCACTGCATACACACAAAGCCGCCCGGTGGACGAACGAACAGGTGTTACTAATGGAAAAGTTACTGGTGACATAAAAGGAGCCCGATGTAGAAGAAAAAAATGCAACAATGTGACGGTGTTGAGCCAGTTGGTTTGAAGTGAACATCTTGGGAAGCAACAGCGGCAAAAAAAAGTTTGTAAGCTGATCCGCCAAATAATCAAGTGGTCGTTCAACATAAGCAATGCAGTAATAGTAATAAAAAAGAGATTTAAAAGCGAGAAGTGGGAACATGGTGGTAGCGAAGTATAGCTTAATATATTTATTTTTTTAAGAATTTGAACAACGTTTTACAAAATAATCTGTAAAAACAAGTACGTTTTGCCCTAAGTAAGTTTTCCCACAAAGGCCCAGTGCGTGCGACAAAGTGTTTTTTGCAGAGCGAGCATTTTAATCTACTTCCATGAAAAATACGGAAAGACAACACGCACAAACGAAAAAGACTGAGACTTCCTTAACATTTGTGTCTTAAACAAAACGTGAGCTTAATAAATTTGTTGTGCATCAACCAGCCGACTCAGGAATGAGCCAAAAATAGAATAGTTAATTTTTATTGTCTGTGTTTTTTATGTACTGCCAATTCGCACGGGGTTCATTTTAGTCTGATGTTCTACAAGTCGCAGTTGTATAGCCACGCGCGTCGGCGAGTGAGCGCGTGCATGGCCGAGTGGTTACCGCGCTTGATTTCTGTGCGGAAGATCAGGGTTTGACTCCAAGGAGCGACGCGTCTCTTATTTATGGTGTCAATTTAGATTCCGGGTGAATTCGAGAGCCCTTTGATTGTTCGAGGTCCGAATGTTCTACACGCCGAACCTTCTACGCCGATTGTTTCAGACGCCAACGCGTGTACGTTGGGGGCTCCACGTGGCGAGCCGCAGTCAGACTCGCCCAGGGTTCGATCCTGCTGCTACGCCGATTTCGACGCCCGCGACGCTCTGTTTTTATCTTCTGCTTCCTTTTTGTTTCGGGCACAAGTTCGTCCCCTTAAACGCTTTAGATTTCTCGGTTATTCGTTGTTTCGTCACCTCGTCATTCGTGACAATATCATAGAATAATAAACCCGACTCAGCTTACAATGACAACATTTACAAACAAGTAAGATAAATAACACGTTCATTCCACCACATTATTTTACTCGTCATTTGGAAATCATTGTTTAAGTTCCCTTAAATTCCTATTTTGTCGAGAGTCTGAATTACAACCACCGGGGCGACCTAACCACAACCATCTAGATTTGTACCGTAAAATGTAGCACTGTACCTAATATTATGTGACTACTTTCTGAATTAATTTACACGAACACTGTCTCCCGAGCAGTGCCCGACCAGTCCAATCAATTGTATTACTCAAAACGTCCAGACTATGTTTCCAATGCCCAGGACGGCTATGTTCGTTGAAAGACAATAAAATCATCGGAACTCGCGGCACAACGATCCTTATTCAGCATAAATGCTTCACATTTATTGCAGCGGAGAACAGCAAAAAGAATAATAAATACTTTAGACAAACATACGAGCATGGCGCTTACTCGTTTTACTTCCAAAAAACAAGCAAGCGCAAAAACAAACAAACAGTGTTTTGTGTTCTTAAACTACTTAAAAATTCCTGGAAATGCGTGGAACAAGTGTGAAAGCAAAAAGTACGCGTAGTAGCCTCCAGGCTTTCACTCAGATTGTATTAATTATGCACCTGCTAAGTGACAGCACCAGTTTCCTTTTTTTTCACGCAACTTCCGCTACATAGAAACCAAAGGTTTAAAAAAGAAATCCCAAAGAAGTTTATGTCGCTTATTTCTTTCAGAACTCCCAACTTCCTAAACGAAAACAAAAAAGCTATATAAATGCGACAATGGGCTTGTATGCACGAACGAGGATCGAACAGGTGCATACTCAATGAGTCCGGGCTCTTTGCTAGAACAAAAATGCTAATAAAATCAAAATTGCTCCGCAACGTATCCGCGAATCGTCTGGCATGTAGTGGACGGCGGTGTGCCGTAGTGGGACAATATCCAGAGGTATTTACATATCCCTCGTTGTTCGTAAACAATGATTAAGTGGCTGCCGCTGGCATAAATCTTCAGATGCTGGCTTCGCAACTTGCTCCGGCACACATCGCTACGCGCCTCCACGTGGTTTGTAGAAATTCAGCAGGCAAGCGTAACCCTATCCATAATTAGATTAACCGAAGTTTGTTTGTCTTATATGTAAAAGACACTGACTTGACTCTGCGTGGTTCCAATATTCGTAGCAGAACGCAGTCGAGAGAAAAGAGAGGAGTATGGTGAAACGACGCTAAGTGATGCAAACGGTGAGAGAAACAAATATGTAGTTACGTGCGCAAAGCGGGCATTTGTTGGTGAATTAGAAAGTAGCCCTACCGAATTTCCTTAATGGCTGAGCAAATGAAAGCCGAAGAAGTGAAGAGTAATTTTTATCTTATAAAACACTGCACACGAATTGTGATAAGAAACGTTACGCTGTTCAAAAAAAAAAAAGAAAAAGTTGTGATGCAAGGTCGCGAAAACGTACAGACGAACGCAGAAATAAGATCCTGAGCAGGCTACGCAACACGCGGAAATAGAGAATTTAAGAATTGGAGAGGAAACGTTTGGAAAACATGGGGAACTGGAAACACACAATGACGAAATATCAAAATTCAAAGCTCACCGCAGCTAAGCAGTTCACGCGACTAAACCCTGTTCGATTGAGCGAGGCGCGGTACATACAGGACCTCAACTTGAGTTTCATTGCAAATCTTCTCTATAGCATCAACTACAGCTGACGGCGAGGCCGTCCCGTTATCTGGGCAATCCACTTAAGTGGCATCCCCCTCCAAAACTGCAGTCTGCAGTTTTTTTCCCGAGTAACCGGATGCGTTTCTAACATCCCCCACCCCCTCCATTGTAAAAACAAAACAAAAGATGTTAATGTATTATGTTGCTGTTTTTTTACTTTTTTATTGGCTCCGCCATACAGCCGCCCTCGGGAAATCAAAACGTTTTGCTCTTCTCTTTGTGTGCCCTTATTGTTGTATGTTTTTCTTGTTTAAAACAGAAATAGAAAGAGAGAGAGAGAGAGAAAGGAGTAAAAAAAGAATCTCTCAGCTATTTTTTTTTGTGTTGTTAGTGTTTTTGCAGCATAGTCGTTGTCGTCCTCAGACGGGGACTCGCTACTCGCAGAGTGTTTGCACAGTAACTGGGAGAAGCTTGTCTTCAGTCGATTCTGAACCGATCTACAGCGACAGGCAGATAGAAGGGTGATATGGGAGACGAAAGAAACAAAAATAAATGTGAGTGAAAGGGAGGGCGTCAAAAAGGGAGAGTGAGCGAGGTAAAAGAGGGAGTGGAAAAAAAGATAAGCATTGCTAAAGAAGATAGAAAGATAGAGAGCGAAGGAGAGAGAGAGACACCGGGAAGGATGGAAAGCTGAGGAGCAGGGTTATAAGGAGACCCTAGATAAGAAAACGTTTGTGTACTACACGCTTGCAAGAAAGGCTCCTGTGCGCTGCTACCTTGAGCGATGCTGGTGCCGCGTAACGGTTCCGCCATGTTGTGGAGTGCTAGACTCACGTCATTGGGGCGCGCGAGGACAAGATGGCGGCGCCTGCTGCATCGCCGACGGCCAGCGTTAGCGACGCACTGACTGTTTCAGAACGCAGGAGTTGGTATCCAGAAACTTGTAGCATCAAATATTGTAGGATGGGGCATGTTTAAGGGTTTCAGCTGACTTTATTATAACGATCGAGCACGTTGTAGAAGCCAAGGGCTGCCTCGAACGCAGCCATTGTTGTAGCAATGGTCATACGGCTTCTGGCGCATTCTAATAAGCGCTTTGGAACTTATTATAATTTTTGTATTTTATTGTTTGTTACTGGTTACTGGTATTTTATTTAATTGTTTGCGCTCTTTTTCAGGCCGAAGACAACACATGTGTGTTTTAGAAATCATCTTTTAGTCTCTTTCAGCGCTGAGTGGTGAACGCTTCAGCGAGAGATGCTTGGCAACATTGTACGATAACCAGCGAACGTCCTGGCTTCAGAATGGACCTTTTCCGAGAAGCGTTCTGCGCACGCGCGAGCGCCCGATGCCAAGCGGCAGAAGTCGGCACGAAAAATCGAGGAAATTCGGAAGGAGGCTGTGGATCAGCGAGTAGAACACGTAATTGCAACATATATATAATTGTGTTACACAAAAAAAGAAAGTGGACGGAAAGAAAAACACGACGTTTGGGTGGACGCCACAAATGCCCCTCTTCAAAGTCGCGTTGGGCACACGCCGCAGCTCCCAGAGCGAAGAAACTGGTAGTAGCTCCCATTATCGATTGGTAGCGCAGGTAGGTCACTTCCTCGATTTTTAGTTCGTGCAGCCACCACCTGGTGCCGTCGGTATGAGGAAAAGGGTCCATTGGCCCGCCTCATTTGGGTGCGCGGTTCGAGGTTAAGTCGGGATCCCAATTACAAAGGTGTATACTTTGTTTTACCTTAAAGGGATGCTGAACCAAACACTTCAGTGTCCCTAATAAGTGGCGCACTATCTTTCCCTGAGTCAGCAGCCGCCGGTGGGAGAACAATATTGACGTCATCATATCCCCATCCAAGCGTGAATGGAGGATATGATGACGGTCAATTTCGTTGCATGTGTTCGCGCACACTGGCGGCTGCTGACTCAAGGAAAGATAATGCGCCACTTATTATAGGCACTGAAATGTTTGGTTCAGCATCCCTTTAAGTCCAGACGCAGCAGACACTACGAGCTGGCGGAACCAAGCGGAGAGCGTCGAAAGGGCGGTATCATGCTGTTTGATACATAGAGTTATCACTATAAACGCTAGAGGCTCAGCTGGCGCTAATGTCTACGGGACTTCCGGCTGCAAATTGAAGCAGACAGCAAGCAGTCTACTTTTACAGTCTTCCTGTGTATTCCTATGGGAAAACGTACGTGATATTTCTCTCTTCGCTAGGGAATAATAGAAATCAGCGTAGTTTCTTTACTCGCAACGGGTACTATGTAGCTTTATTCACATTATAAAAGTGTAATTTATTCAGTTAATGCTTTTTTTTTACTACTGAGCGATGTTTAAGTTATCAAAAATGGAGGCCCATGTCTATGTTGCACAGCATGATATGTAAATACAAGCTGTTAATTCAAGTAAAAACATGAAAGACGTTTACAATTCTCTGTAACGACGAATTGGAGCGCAGCTCTTGAGGAGGAGGAGGGAGGGTACAGGCGGAAGGGTAGGCGCCTCCTCCTTCCCCGCTAAATTTAGCGGGAATATTGGCAATGTTAGATGCGTGGACGTCACACGTCATGTGACGTCCCGTGTTTTCCACAATGACGACACATATGGCGTCAAGAGGGCAACGTTTTGACATTACCATCACGGGGATTACCCTCACAAGGGTTACCCTCGTAAGGGTAATCCTCGTGAGGGTAACCCTCGTGAGGGTTCCCCGTGAGGGCTACCTACGTGAGGTTTACCCTCGTGAACATAACCCCCGTGAGGGTTACCCCCGCAAAGGCTGCACTCACGGGGGTGAGAATAACCCTCACGGGGGTCACCGTCATGAGGTAACTCCCATGAGGGTTCCTACGTGAGGGTTACCCCGTGAGGCGTAACTCCCTATGAGGGTTACCCTCCGTAAAGGTTACCCTCACGGGGGTAAGGGTAACCCTCGCGGGGGTCACCCTCATGAGGGTAACCCTCGTGAGGGTTACCCTCGTGAAGGTAACTACTCATGAGGGTAAACTTTACGGGGGTTACCCTCATGGGAGTAACCATCGCGAGGGTTACCCTCCCGTGAGGGTAACGTAACCCCGGGTAACTCTCGTGAGGGTAACCCTCGTGAGGGTGGCCCTCACGGGGGTAACCTCATGGTGTTACCCTCACGGGGTAGCCCTCACGAGGGTTACCCTCACCCCCGTGAGGGTAACGTGTTCCCCGTGAGGGTAACCTTCTCGTGGCGAGGGTAACCCTCACACAAGGGTTATTTGTCACGTGCGACGTCATATGTGCCATTATGCAACGCGCGGTTACGCCGACACCGGCGCCGACGGCGACTCCGCTCAACCCGCAAACGGGCGCCTAAGGGTTGCGCTCTAAAAAGAACAATTCAAAAGTGCGTAGGCATTATTCAAACTATTATATCATTCAGAAGACGGTGACGCAGTTTCTAACTAATACACAGTTTGCTACTAATCCAGTACGTGTTTTTCGTTCCATAACCCCATGCTTCGTTCTTGTCGTCTTTTATGATTGTTTGATTTCGCACAGATTAACATCCATTTTGGTGCTTTGTCAAGCTGATTTACTCTGCGTGCTTTATAGCATTGACCGTATGCGTAAATGCGTGCCTATAATATCAGTCTGTAACGTCATCACGTAGTGCTACATGTGCACTGGGCTATTTTGGCGCAGTTTTCAACGCCACGAATTCCAAAGAAAAACGCTCTAACGCGACACATATTTTTGCAGATCCGTTTGTAAAACGTTCCAAATTTCTTATTCTGCCACAGCACTAAGCAATATTTGCTCTTACGTATAATCGAGCGCGAAGAGAAAACGCATTCGGGTTTTCCTATAGGAATACATTACCAGAAGTCAAATTTAGACTGCTTTCTGTCTGCTTCAAAATGCAACAGCACACTAGCGCCAGCTGAACCTCTAGCGTTTATTGTAATAACTCTATGGTTTGACATGTATCTTTACGCGTTCTATCATCGCTAAACTAATAAAAAAAGAAAATGCCTAGTGACTTGCGCTTTTGACGCTGATTAATTGTTCCCATTATTCTCGTAGCATCGACTGCGTCAGGACTTAAGTTGAAACCAAAACCAAGTATAGTTATATTTCATCGCGACATCTCCTGAGATCATACTTAAAGTGGTAAAGAGTATAGTGTAGATGAGCTGTGGAAAAGTTTGGGAGACAACATAACTCGAGCGAGGGTCCGCGAGCGACGCGTCTGTTGGATGTTTCTCATTCTCGGTTGCCTTCATTTCACTTTGTTTCGGCGTTAAAACCATGGTTTAAGTATACATTTCAGAACAAATTTTAAATGTTATAAAACTTAGAAAGAGTTCAGAGCACCAACCTGTTTGATTGCCACTGTCATGGTGGTTCCATTTAGGACATGCTTCTGAACCTCTCTGTAGGAGCCATAAACACGACTCTGGACGCGACTCGATCGCCAGCTTTGGCGTACGTCGTTCGAATTGTAACAATTCACCCGAAATTTCGACGAGCTACGCGCAGCCACTATAATGCACCCTACAAAAACGTATACTAGCCTGTTCATGCTGACAAAGTCTGGGGGACCATGAACGTGTTGAGCTGCATGAAGTGTGTGGGTTGCGAATGCTGTCTCAGTGTGGTCGGGGTTGGCGCTGAGGTGGGTGGCTAGCGTAAAGTTTTGATTATATAAACCAAACTTCAGCTGTCGTTTGCACTTGCTCTGCTTAGTTCAGTCTAGTATAGTATCTGGTTCGGAATCCGTCGGTTTCAACCTCAATTCCCGTCGGAAGTACTGCTGTATTCGTGTTTTAATAAACATCTCTACGGGCCTATATCCTCCATATACACCTGACCTGACCTTCGCATAACAGTCCACCGTTCCAGCCGAGCGTCGCGGTATCTTTTTATGGAAATGAACGTATAGGCACATTGTCTAATTTGAGTCCCCTACGTAAAGATGCCATTTCCCCCCACTCATATTGAAGCTCAGGGTCAGAATTAGAAACACCCAATATATCACCAACTTTTCATTTGCCTCATTTCTTGCACGCGAAAGCTGAAAGCGGCATGAAACGCGGAATGATTCACCTAAGTGGGAACCAAAGATACGCGAACTGGAGTGGAAGGCAAATGTCCGCGAGAGGCAAAGCAACGAGAAACAAATAAACAAAGACACAAAGGGCGAGAAGAAGAGAGAGAAAACTAACGACACCTTTGACGAGTAACTTGATCGGATTGGGGATTCGAGTAGCGCTTGTTCACTCTCAGCCGGGTCGTCAGTGCCTGCAGGCGTGGAGGCCGCCACAGAGGCAGCGCAGGAAAAGCTCCGATAAAAGAAATTGTTGAAACTGGATCGGGTTCATGGGCGTCGGGGTCCGATCGCGGCCGATATTTGGTCTCGATCGGGTGACACTGAGCTGGCAAAACCGACGGCAACCCAGGAACCCTACGAACGGGGGAATGGTTTCGCATTTCAAGATCGTTTCCACAACTCCACCTCCCCCATTTTCCTTTCCCGAAACCCCCCAGTTTTTTTTATCGCCTCTTTTGCTTTTTTTAATTTCATGTTATTATTTATTAAGGTTGTTCTTCAACGTTACTCTGCGTCACACTGGTCTTTTCTCATACTCTTTTTATTATGTTTTCATTAATTTTTTTCAAGTACAATCAATATCCTTCAATGTAAAGACAATGAAGCTGAGTGATCGTGAAGCTGTTTCTTTCACATAGAGTTACTGGCACCTTCAGAAACACAGGGTCTGGCCCAAATTGTTCAAGAATCTTGCTTTTGGACTTCGGCGTTCTTATCGATTGACGACGCGAGATAAATGGCTGCTGACTAATAGACCCCTTTCGAAAAGTCACGTGCCGAATATAAGAAGGTCGAAACCACTGCACAATGGCGGAACAAGTGACATTGTTGCACCTGCGAGTCATTCCATAAGACAGAGAACATCGGAGCGAGGCCAATGCAAGGAGACCAAGAGTCAATCAAACAGCATCGAGTGCAATGACCACCGCCGCGCTGACCACTTTTTCCTTGGGTGTGTTTTGCCTTCTACTTTAATCAAACGAATAAAGTGTGCCGTGACGTTGCGCTTTTAGGTCAGCCATTGTGCACTGATTCCACAGCAGCCAACCGATGGCAATCTTTCGAAAGGGGTCTAGGCGAAATCAATGAATCAATGGAGCAATAAATAAATAATAAAGTAATACAAGTTGTTCAGAATAAACAAATAACATATTGCACAAACGCATCTGGATCCATAGCCTTCTTGGCTAGATTCATGATGCTCGTCACACACTATGTTTATTAAGTACGCAGTCACTATGCGGAGAGCAGGTTCGCGTGATTCCTGCGCAGGGGTTGCAGCGACATCATAGCGTCGAGCTCTCATGTGCTCTGATGGAAGGATCCTGGGTAGACCTCAATTCCAGCTAGCGCTGAGGTGTACCCACTATCCTTCCGAGCAGAGCCAATCAGACCTCGGTGTTACGATGTCACCGCAACTCCTGCGCAAGAAGCGGACGAACTTGCTCTCCGCATAGTTTCCTCTGACAATGAACGTGGTGTTCATCGGACGTGCCTTGAATGCATGTTTCGCTAAAACTCTACGTCGACATTATCTAGGCGCGTGCAAGAATACAAGTGCGAGATGGTGCTAAAGAAACCAATGTAGTACCTGCTATGAAGCAATACCTCCTTCCCAACTAAGTTTTCGCTATTAACCCGAGCACGAATTCTGGTTTTTTGTAGGCTATGCCTGTTTCGAGGCAAGCTTTGTGGTGGCGCATTAATCGTATTTCTGCATTGGCAAAATTTTAAATTCTGAGCGTGTGCCGCGATCACCATGTGTATCTTCAAAAGCCACGCCACCGGTAAATAGGAATGTTATAGAAACGTGCATATATATTGATATAGGACATTTTAAAGAACGTTGAGCGCCGGAAAACAAAAACAAAAAGAAAAACTAATGTACAGCCGTCCCCTCACCAGTCTAGTTCCGAAAGGCCACCCATTGTTGGTGTACCTCCTATTATTTACACCTTGCTCACCTTTTCTGCCATCTTTAATATCGGCCCACGATATTTAAAACCAAACAGAAAACCGGAACGTCATATCGGGTTGACAATGTCATGTTTGGGATAAAAACAACAACTACAACAACAGTACACTCCAAATTAGTTATTGAGCAGGAAATCTTTGTTTTTCCGCCTCCAGCGAGAGCTTTCTACCTCGGATAACGGATCGGCGCCTCATGAAGTTTGATCCTGCACGCCAACCCAAAGTAGGAAAGAAGCCCAAAAGCACGCGCTGGAAGCAGGGTATCAGAAAGAGACGCTATTTCTTTCTCATCTTGTCAGTGACTATGAAAGCTTCTGCAATAGTAGCTCCAGTCTCAAATACAAAAAGAAAAAAATGGAAGACGTTTTACAATCCCCTGTAACGCCGAATTAGAGCGCAGCTCTTGAGGAGGAGGAGGGAAGGTACGGAGAGGAAGCTATGCGCCCCTCCTCCTCTCCTGCTCGCCTCCTATTTAGGAGAAATTTCTCCGCTAAAGTTAGCGGGGAAATTTTTCTGCTGAATTTAGCGGGGAAAATTTCCCGCTAAATCTAGCGGGGAATTTTTCCGCTAAATTTAGCGGGGAAATTTTCCCGCTAAATGTTAGCGGGGAATTTTTTCGCTAAACTTAGCGCGGAACTTTTTTCGCTAAATTTAGCGGGGAATTTTTTTCCCCTAAATTTAGCGGGGAAATTTCTTCCACTAAAATTAGCGGGGAAATTTTTCCGCTAAGTTTAGCGGGGGACATTTTCCCGCTAACCTTTGCGCAGAAAAGTTTCCGCTAAATTTAGTGGGCAAAATTATTCGCAAAATTTAGTGGGGAAATTTACCCATAATGCACCGCGTGGTTACGCCGATGGCGACGGCGACGCCGACGGTGACACCGCTCAAGCCGGAAACGGGCGCCTAAAAGCTGCGCTCTAAAAACACACTTACATTACTTCTAGTCCTTTCTTATTTGTCGTGCAAAGTTTCAACATAAACGAGCAAGATTTTGCATAAGTAAAATTCTCGTGGGCTGAAATGTCGTGTTGAAGTTTCGATCACATCCAAAGAGTGCACGTTTTTCCCGCCATTTCCGTTGCGGCTTGCCTCGAATTTTCCATGCAGATTTCTCCAGCCAAATTGTTGTAACATATAAAAAAAAAACTGAAACTCCTGTGGCGTTGTTTACATGTCAGAGCTGTAGCTGTCAGATTCTCGTTTATGAGTTGCGTTGAAAGTGAAACCATGTAGCGCATTCCATAAAAAAGGTCAAAACGTCCTCCCGCTTACGTTTTTCCCCTGAAAATCTACATAAGCAATTGAAAAATCTGAATGTATTAGAGAGAAAAAACACTCCAGGACAAAAACGAGTAAGAGGAAGTATCGCGAATAAAAAGAAATATATAGAGTTCGAGAAAGTCAGAGTATATAAGGTGAATGAGGTTGAAGATGCGGATACCGAAACATACATTAGCCCCAGGACGATGAAAAATGCTCGGTTTTCGCAATTAAGTTTCTGCGGGAACGCGACTTTTGGAAGTCGGCTAGACTAAATAAACAAAAAAGCAGGATCCTTGTTGTGTTTACTCTAGGTAAACGAGGCAAACATTTCCGTGAATGAAAAATAAATTGAAAGAACGGCAGAAAAGGAATTGATAAATAAATGAGAATGAATGAGGATTGTAGGCAGTATATTGACGTTTAAAGGAAAAAAACTCCAAATTAAGTCGGGGGCTGTTCGCTATACGTTCGAGCGAGCAGCAGAGACGAGCGTACGCGAAGTTCAACAGCAAACAACAAGAAGAACTTTATTCACTCGAAACAGCGGCTTATATCGCCACAGCTGATAGCGCTGACGCGGGGTTGTAACTGCTGACTCAACCCACGTGCCGAGCCCGAGCTGACGAGAAGCGTCTTATCACACATCTCCCCTTTTTTTTTTTTCTCGACGTTTCCAGGCGCAAACTGTTGGGTCACGACGCTTGGAACCGTGCTGGAGGAACCACACATCTTCCACTTCGCGTGTGGGTGTGACTAGTGTCGTTGCACTGTGGTGCTACAGTCCTCTGATCACTGGATGTTTCCGCCGACTCCGGGGCAACTTGCACTGTTTCGGAACGGTTTTCGGAAGTCGTCGCGGGCAGTGGGATTAGATGCGTCCGGTTTCTTCGCACAGAACTCTCATCGGTTTCGACCCAATACGACCTTGGCTCCGCAGGGCGCCCCTGAACGATGCCTTTTCTTTGGAGGTCTATGATCCACACCTCTGTTCCATCGGACAACTCCGATAAGTCCCGAACTCCATGGCGTCGGTCGTAGTCCTTCTTCTGGCGGCAACGCTGCGTCTTTTCAAAAGCCGCCAGCTTCCGTAAGTCTGGCGTCCGGGGCTGAAGGCTTTCGCTCGATGTCGGAAGGGCCGTGCGCAGTCTCCGGCCCATGAGCAGCTCAGCAGGACTGCATCCATTCTTCAGTGGACTGGTTCTGTAGGAGAGAAGCGTTTTATAAGCGTCTCCCGTCTTTTTCAAGGACCCTTTTATTATCTTGACAGCCGATTCTGCCATCCCGTTGCTCTGATGATAGTGGGGGCTAGACGTGACATGGCGAAAGTTGTACTCCCTGGCGAACCTTGAAAATTCTGCACCGAGGGCTCTCGAAAATTGTGGGCCGTTGTCGGACACTACCACTTCCGGTATCCCGTGCCTGGCGAAAATGGACTTGCAGTGGTTTATCACTGCAGACGACGATAGGCTACTCAGCGGGGCGAGCTCCGGGTAGCGTGAAAAATAGTCGGTCATGACCAGCCACCATTTTCCCCCGAGAAAGAATAGGTCCATCGCGATTCGCTGCCATGGCCTATCTGGGAACTCTGTCTGTTGAAGAGGCATCTTTCGGTTAGTGCTCTGCTTAAGGCAACTATGACAGTTCTTGACGAGACGCGCAATGTCAGCATCGATACTCGGCCACCACACTGAACTCTTGGCCCGACCCCGACACTTTTCAATCCCGAAGTGTCCTTCGTGCACTATTTCGAGAACAGGTTGCCGCAGTGTCGACGGGATAACTATTCTAGATCCGCACATCAACACGTCGTTATTTACCGCTATATTTTGCCTCTCCTCCCAGTAGGATTTAACGCTCAACCCAACATCCCGTCGGCTTGGCCAGCCTTTTGCGCACAGCTGGACTAGGGCTTGACATACCGGGTCTCGTTTTTGTTCCTCGGTGATCTGTTGCAAGCTGGGGGCTGTCACCGGGATTGATGACGCCACCCAATGGAGGTAGCCCTGGACGTCGTCCTCCAGTTCAGTGGACTCCGCTTTTTGAAGCGGTGACCGGGAAAGAGTGTCGGCCACCGTCAAGTCCCGGCCTGGAACATACACAATGTCATACGTGTAGCGCATCAGGCGCATGCGCATTCCGAAAATTAAAAAGCAGAAGGACAAGGACCAGAGAGAGACTACACAGGACAAGCGCTTACTCGCAACTGACGTTTTAATTCGGACGATATAAAGACAGTGAAGAACCTTAACGTTAAATGTTACAAAAAATATTCATAAGAAAGAGAGTGATAGGACTCTGTGAAGACTCAGAACTAGAAAAGTGAAAAAAGAAGGAAATTAGCGCTAAACAAAAGGAAATGTTGCATGATTAGAAGTGACAGTAAAAAATGACAGTAAATGTATTAAAAAAAGAAAGAGGAAGGTAAAGCAAATCAAGAATGATCGAAGATAAATGTCTTCGTGTCACTCTGATTCTTTTTGATGACAAAGTCACCGAAGGAGCAACTGATGCAGGCGTCTCCTTTGGTCGCTATGACTTCAGCTTCAAGTATCTCTCGAGTTCGCTTATCTGGTGGCACCTCCCTCAGGACTCCTTGTGTTGACAGCAGCGGGGCGCATCCACAGTCCCTCACATGTAGAGCGAGATGCCCCGACGCAGAGGATCGCAGAGATAGCGCGTTCTTCAGCCTTACGTTGATGTATCTTCCCGACTGTCCCACATATACCTTCCACAGGTGAACGGGATCAGGTACACCACCCCGCTGCAACAGTTGACGTATTTGTTGTGGTGGCTAACGCTGCATTTGTCGGACTTTGTGCGCGGGTGTTGACTTTGGGGCAGAGCTTTTTTAGCTGTCGGGGCTGAAAACACAACTGGCACTTCGTATTTAGAGGCAATTCTCTTGAAGTTGTGAGAGATGCGGTGATATAAGGGACAACCGCCGGTCGACTTCTTTCTCTACTTCTCTTGCTGGTCCTGTTTGGTTTTATCAGCTGCATTCAACAACGTCAGACAGGATGGAGTTGGGGTAGTTCGACGCCTTGAGCCTTGATACTTGCGCGTCAAAGCTCTCTCCTTGCTGAATGAATGCAAGACTTTTTCCAGAGCAGCGCCTCAAACAACTAGATACAATGCCCCCTTTTGACTAGTTTTGAGTGTGCAGATTCATATTTGAGTATTCGTTTTTTGATCTAGGTGAATACATCCAACAGACGTGGTCACTTTTGGAAAGGTGAGTCGCGCATCACATGGAGTGTCATGGAGGTTGTTGTTAGTCGGAGATTCGTGGGTGAAGTTCAATCCTCGAGCATGACCTAGAAACATGTTTTTGATGGTGCTGATGTCGTTTGCGTCAGGTAGTTTCAAAGTCATGACACAAGATATGTCGTCTACGAATCTGAATATGACTGGATAGGAGGTCAAACCCTGATTATGCCCGTCACACTTGACAGAAAATGTCACATTACAAAATGGGAGCTACGCATCC
>JAZHYW010016119.1:0-30395 GCA_037355805.1 Ixodes ricinus | reverse complement strand
AAGGCGAAGTTGATGTTGGTTTAACGGTTCGTGATTTCAGAAGGCGCAATGAAAGCAAAACAGAGTATGTGACAAACTTCTTTCGGTTCGGTTAATTCTTCGTCTCTTCGGAGCTCCTAACGAAAAGAAATATTGACTTGTACCGCTTCCAGGATATACGAAATGTTTGAGCGGGCACGAGCGTACATCCGAACAATCCTACAATTACCCTCGTTGCAAGGTCTCCTAGGATTTTCTGGAAAGGTCTATCGGTGGAAAGAATTTGACCAAAACACGCTGCTTTGTGATCTGGCGTATGATAATAAGGTGAGCAAACCTTTCCCTAGGAGATAATATGGTACATGGTACGCTCTTATTTAAAGTTCTTACATCGGAAAGCACGCTTCTATACCCTTTTTTTGCATAATTAGGAGCGGATTCAATTATTTCCAAATTATAAAAACATGAACACAAGTACTTGAACGCAAACTCACGACGCGTATACTGCGCTTGTTTGGTTTAGCCGATGATCGCACAAGCGCGGAAAGATGACTAACTTCGGCCGTTGCGTTTTTATACTGCTTGAGTGGTCTCCTCAGCCGTAGCGTCGACTGCGGTTTCATTTAAGGTGAAACAAACAATATTCCTGTGTACTCCTAGAAAATTTCTCTTTCGTGCCACTAGGCGACCTGAATTTAGTGAAATTCGAGCTCAATATTTTTTTTCATAAATTTACTATGTTAACACAAAGCACCGGAGAGTGAACCTCGCCTTACAGTCGCTTCACTCCAAGCTAAACTGTTATTGTTTGTGGTGGTGAACGTGTTCGCGAAGCTTGATTAAACCAATTCACGTCTTGACCTACTAAGACGTCGTACCGAAAATTATAAACACTTACGTAACCCGTTAGATAACAAAACTGCGACAGCTGAGGCGTGACGTCGAAGCCGTTAAAGGAGTAGTGAAACGATTTTAATGTTGAAAGAATTGGCAGTTTGCATTTTTCATATAGTTTATGCAAGCCCAAGTGACGAAAAACGCGCCACCTTTTCCACAAAACTGCTAATCTGATGCGCAATCGCAAAGCAAAAAACGAAGTATTTGCCGATCTGCCGCCGCGTGTGGCGGTTACGGGAACTAAAATAACAGCGTCGCTGGGGGATACGCGGAAGTAAACAAAACCTGTGCCCCCCCCCCTCCCCCACTGCTACAGTCCCCGTCAGCCTGTGGCGAACCGTCTTTTGTGTCGATCGCTCGCTGCAACCTCAGACCAGGCTAATCCTTTAAAAGTCGACAATCGCGGAGGAAGCGGTTGGGGTCTCTGAAGTCAGAACCCAAGGGGAAACCGCGTGATCCCCCAGAGTACGTCACTCGAAAGTCGATGTGGAGAATTGAGAGGCACTTTGACCTTCGATTTTTTTTTATTTGAATAAAAACTAGCGCTTGCAAGAAAATACGGTTTTCTGTTCTTCGTTCCATAGGTGACGCACATTAATTTCCGCAGTTAAATGGCCAATGTCTGAAAATCGTTGAACCGCCCCTTTAAGGTGTCATTTAGGAGCAGATGGACTGAATGAACCCTATGGGTTCACACCATTCAGTCCGCACAGGCATTTCGTATTAAACTGAGTAGCAGACCGGACGAAAATTACATAGCGTCTTGGATCCAATGACGGTGTATTAAGTAGGGAGCATTTCAGCTGTCTGCGTAAGTGTGTGGCGTGTTTTAGTACGTCACTTCGGTACAAATAGTCACACGTGCTAAACGAAAAGCGCTTAAAGAACAGGAACAGGGAGCTATACAAGACGAAGTGCACTCTTAAATGAAGGTTTATTGAAACAAACACGCGCTATAAATACCATCTTTCTGGCTATTTGTTAGGAAATAAAACTCTGTATCTGTTCGGTCTATTGATGGTGCACTTGCGCACTTGCTTTCTCTTTGTTTTCTGATACAGAATGCATCGTAAAATTATAAGGCATTTTTATCTGCGTATCTTCCGAGAATATTTGTTGGTGCAAATTCTGGGTCAGATGGACACCTATTCCTGTGGACTGACAGATTTCTCAGCGGGGATTGTTTTACGGACCGTGCACGTTATCTTGTTACCGTGCATGACCGTGCATGTTACCATGCTTGCTTGTTATCTTGTTATCAGTGGCCCGTGGAATGTTTTAGCGCAGTGCCAAAAATGGCCCGGGTTGATATGAAGCACCGTCGACGGCGCCAAATGTCAAAGCGTCCCACTAGCAGCTACCGCTCTAATAATATCGCTCGAAAACACCTGTATTGAGTTAGTCTAAAATACAAATTGTAATCGGGTAGAATTGACTTTATCCCGGCTCGACGCATCGTAGTTCTAAACGAAAATGAAAGGCGTTCTTTCGGTTCAGACCAAAATTGTTCACTAGTGAGTCCCTCATAAACATTGCAATTACCGAGAAGATAGCTCTCTATCACACCACTTCAACACAAAATAAGCAGTGCTGACCGGCACATTGAACATCTTCAAATGAACTTGTTTTTACCAATCGCTCATTGACTACGACAAGGCATGTTGGTGAACAGACGGTGTGTATAGATAAGTTTTCGGTACGCCAAGGACGGGCTTCACTTGACCAGCTAAAAAAGAAAAGAAAAAAACTTCCCTATAATGCCACGCGCTTGCGCTAGTGACAAAACAATAAGGTGACTATACAATTCAATTCACAGTAGCCTGATTATCAAAAAAGAATAAAACAAAGCCTTCACAAACTGAAAAAAAGTTTCTTGAACCTCTGAGCACCTTGCTTTCGTTCTCTTTCCGCTGTTGCCCGCAAATTTAAACTGATGGTTTCACGAACGTGTCGACAGTCGCGGAAAAAGGTCCTCTCGGGAGCTGGCTTGCTCGTAATCATGTTTGTGGCAGAGAAGCTGCCGCAGGAGGCCGTCCTCCTTCCAAAGATTGCGATTTCAAACTTACGCTTTTGTCATGAATTTATATTTACCCTCCCTACATAACGGAAAGACGCAAAAACCATTTTAAAGAAAAAACAAAACACCAATATTTGTAAAATATTTCATCTTTTGTTTACCGAAGCACTAAAATCTAAATGCACAAAATAAATGTCGACGAAGAGAGAGGTTAAACAAATCCGCTTTTCACTCTGTAGAAAGCGTGTTTTTTTTTTGTAATTTGTCAAATTAATTTAAAGAATTGTTCAAGAAATGTGATATTCCGTTTTATTTTACATGAACACAAGAATATAAAAACCGATACGCTGGTATTCACTACATGTACAGCGATAGACAACACTAATAAATATATGCAACAAGAAAGGCTTGTCTATTTTTAACGACGATTTGTAAATATTACTTTTTTGTTGTCTTTCAAATTTATACTTAATTTTGATAGGACGGTAAGTTACCATAAGATTGGAGGTCAGGTCAAATTTATAAAAAGAATTGAGTAGGAAAACCTAAACTAAATGTGAAACGTAACGTTTCATTGCAAATAGGCCACAGTTAGGCCACAAGTGTCTAAACTTAGACCTTTGCTTTTTAATAATTTTGTAACCGATCTTGTCACTAGTGTGAGTGACTCAATGATGCTTCAGTTCACTGATGACATGATCAATTTAGAGAGAAGCTCTTAGGCGCCCGTTTCCGGGTTGAGCGGCGTCGCCGTCGCCGTTGCCCTCGGCGTCGGTGCTACCGCGCATTGCATTATGGGACGTTTCACATAATGACGTCACACGTGACATCACGTTTCACGTCACTAGGGTAAAATTTTCCCGCTAAATTTTTATGGAAATTTTTCTGCTATGTTTGGCGGGGAAATTTTCCGCTAAAGATAGCGGGAATTTTGCGGGAAAAATGTTCCGCTAAATTTAGCGGAAAACGTTATCCGCTAAATTTAGAGGTAAAGTTTTCCCGCTAATTTTAGCGGAAAAACTTCCCGTTCAATTTAGTGGCAAAATTTCACCCTGGTGACATCACACGTGACGTCACGTGTGACATTACTAGGGTAAAATTTTCCTGCTAAATTTGGCGGGAATATTTTCCGCTAAATCTAGCGGGGAAATGTTTCCGCTAAATTTAGCGGAAACATTTTTCTGCTAACTTTAGCGGAAAAATTTTCCCGCTAAATTTTGCTGAAAACTTAAAAAAAAAATATGCGAGAAATTTTACTCTTGTGACGTCGCACGTGACGTCACGAGGATAATGTTTTGCCCCTAAATTTCGCAGGAATATTTTCCGCCAAATTTAGCGGGTAATTTTAACGCTAAACTTAGTGGTGCAAGTGTAATCCTCATAAGGCCCGAAAGCTGTTTGGAACAAAAAGCTGGGATTGATTGACTGAACTATTTAACATAGATAAAACTCTTGACGTTGTGGAATCATATTTAGAATTTTGTCAACAGCGTGTTTTCATCGACAATCAGCGTTCAGGTTTACAATCATTAACTGCCGGTGTTCCTCAGGGAAGTATACTGGGTCCTCTACTTTTTAATATATATATATATCAATGATATTGTCAAAATTAGTGCGGAGGCAACTTATGTTATATATGCCGATGACACTAGTTTATTTTTTTCTGCTCAAGAATAAGGAAAAACTCGCGCAGGTCGCAAATCATACACTTGACTCGCTTCACAAATGGGGCTCTGTAAATTCACTTCCTATTAACACTTCCAAAACTAAGGCAGTTCTTTTTAAACCGAAGAATAAGTCGATGGTTTTCGACTACAACGTTGTTCTTGGGCACTGCATCATTGAAATAGTACCTAGTACTAAAACCCTAGGCGTAATTTTTCAGGAATATCTGTCGTGGGATTTTCACATTGAAGGTCTCATTCGCAAGATTTCGAAGTCCGTTGGCATTCTTAACAGGTTTCGCTTCGACCTCCCAGTAAAAATTAAACTCCTTTTATACAACTCTCTATTTTCTTCACATCTAAATTATTGTCATCTGGTTTGGGGAACCACAACATTAACCAATATCAACAATCTTCATGCTGTCTCAGAAAAAGACCATACGGAGTATCGTCAATGCCCCATATGATTCTCATACACAGCCCCTTTTAAGACTCTGCATATCATTCCAATTACCAACCTGTATGACTACACAATAATTTTAAGATACACAGCGGGCATTAAACTGAACAATCCTTTATTTCAAGAGATCGCTGGTCTAGCTAGAAGTATACATTTTTATTCTACTCGTAATGAGGATGTCTGGAAGGTACCATACAGCAGAACAAACTATGGAACGCAGATGTTGAGACACCACCTCCCATCAATATTGAACAATCTAAGGAGCAACAACTCGGGCTTCGGACATATATTTTCCACGGGTTGCACTACATATTACAATATAGTTATCAGGTTTAAAGAGCGCCTTGAAATTATGCATAAACACGCCATCTTCATGAAGTCAATATACTACATACAAACAAGACTGATTGCCATTTATGTGCGTCTAGCTCAAAGTTTCGGGATAGCACGGAGTGGGCAGCTTGTACGGGGCCCGAAGGCGAATAAGTTATCTTCTGATTTTATTGTGTTAGTTTCAGATTTCAGGTTAGCCATCGAATAGAGGCGTTCTGGTTTTTACCCTTAAGTTTTATTTGTTTTAGCTTTCGCTCGCGTTTCATGTTTGCGATATTCTTTTTTCTCGCGTATATCCTGATATGCCCCAATGAAATTTAAATAGGATAAACCAAGCACGAAGTTAGCGGCTTACAGCAGAATCGGGTTCGGGGTCCCATCCATAGAAGTAGGTTGTACGAAATAAAAAACAAAACAAATGTTTACACAGCCTAAAAATGATTGAGTTCAGCGATCAAATCGTTGACGTGATTTGTAAGAAGCGCCTACATAATTTGCCAGTTAATCACGCTTAATTTTATTTGTAGTGATTGTGCCGAAATAACTCGAGCCTTTCCAGCGTTCCGTCCTTGATAAAAAATTTGCTGCAGAAAAAGTTCGTTCAAAAATCAACACGTAAAGTGGTAGGAAGATGGAGAACAATGTTTGTAACAGTGTGACGTGTTGAGCTTGTTGGTTTGAGGTGGACGTCTTGGAGAGAAACAGCGGTAAAAAAACTTGGACAACAGTAAAGAAACATACACGACAGGACGGCGCCGAACTAACAACTGCTCTTTATTATACAAAAGGAGGAAGGAGAAAAACTAGAAGCATCTTAATCAGAAAAATATACACACACACACACGCAGCAATCCAAGCAGCATATTATGCCAACATAGGCCAAATCAGTGGCTACGTAATGCCCGTCATAGTCGATCGAAGGTACCCCAATTCTTTTTCAGGTAACGCCACTGACGATTCGCTGACGTCACGCTAAGTTCTGAGATAAAAAAGGACCTCGATAATTTCCCTTGTCCCTCTGTCTCTATGGTTATCCAAAACAGTGACTTCACTAAAATTAGGCTGGCACTTGCTGCCTCTGCAGTGTAAAGGTAGCAACCCCGCAACCGTGGCCCTGAGTGAATACGAATGTTCTCTAAGTCTGTCATTTAGGCAGCGGCCCGTCTGTCCAACGTACACATTGCTACACGACAAGGGGATCTTATAAACCACGCCAGACAAACAAGCGATAAAAGATACTAGGTGCTTTTGGCGCATTTCTTTTTCGACCGCTTTTCGGTGGTAGCACCGACCTTTGCACATATCTGACCCATTTTCTGTGGGGCAGAGAACGCCACCGTTGACACCATAGCGACCTCTGACTTGCTTAAGGTTATGGGAAACCCGACTAAGTTAGGGCACAACCCCCATCTTTTTTTGTTTGTCGAATTTAGTTTTTATTATTTTCTTCCTTTTAGCTTTTTTTCAGAAGGAAGCTAGCAACCTCAGTCAAAAGGCAGATGGAAATCTTGACAGCCTCAATATTTTAACCTGGCGGGTAAAGCTGTTTTTCAATTAGTGGACGCAGGACTTTTTTAGGGCGGACCCAAGACAAGATACCGCTATGCTCCTCTTTACTAATCTTGAGTGGCATGACCTATAATCCAGGATGACCCTTTTGTGCGTGAACTAAACGACCAACCAACACGTTTTTCTTCAAAACACCACGAAAGGTCAAGAAATGAGAGAACCCTTCGTTGGGTTCTTCAAACTTAAGCCTAAGCTCCCCGCCACAGTGCTCAAAAAAGTCAGGTACCTTAGCCTGCGTGTCAACGCCATCAGCGCGCTCAAACACAACCAGAAAATCGTCCATATAGAGAAACACGTTTTTGAAGGAGGACACTGCAAGAGCACTTTTTACACTTCTAGATAGATCTCACGTAGTATCGGGGCCACACAGGACCCAATGCAAACTCCTTTTGTGAAGAAAAATTTTCTTGTCCCATCCAACCACCATCGAGTTGATGTAAAAAAACTCAGGAGCTCTAGGAAGCTTTCCATGGCAACACCGCTAGAATTTCTGAACGCGAGCTCTCCGTTACGCTCAATACAGGACTTGACTGAAGAGAACAACTGATCATGAGGTAGAGAACAAAAAAGGTCTCTCAACATCTATACTAAATGCGGACAAATTTTCAAACTTATTACTTTCAAAGAAACCGCCTACAGCTTTAGAATTAGAAACTGTGAACGGGTCTCCAATGTCCAATGGTGACAACTGTTTCTGCAGGTATGAGGACAGTTGGCTCTGCCAAGTACCTCTCTCAGTTATAAGTGCCCTAAATGGGCATGAGTATTTATGTGTTTTAACACTAAAAGACTTCTAGGTGCAGACCTTCCGATTTTTATTTCTCTTCCCAACTTTCTCAGGGCCAGATTCTCGCACCTTTCCATGGCCCGAATCTTTGCCCTCTACGGCGCAATGTCTGACCCTCTTTAAATTCTTGCTGATATCAGAATTCGCTCTGTCACAAAATATGCCTACTAGAAACACGACAAAGTATCCCTTTCTATCAGAGTCTAACGCAGCAACCCTCTGTCCACCACTATAGTTCTCCACAGGCGTCAGTTGACCCACCTGTCCTCGCCTTGTTTTTGACGGTGAAGAGTGTCCACACGCTCGGAAGTGCACCTTGGCCGGTCCGCTTCGAGTGGCCCTGCAGGCACACCTTTCTTGCTAGCGTCACCAGCTCAGGAGGTCTTAGGGCTCGCTCGATGCAGAACTTAGGACCAAGTTCCAAAGACATGCCGATCTCCGACGGGATGCTGACGTCACCCAAAGTGGTCCAGGCTTCTGGTCGCAGGGGTCGCCCTCACTTCTCGACGAACCGAAGTGGGCAGAATCCTCCGCCAGAGCAATTCTGTGTCATTCTCTATGGACTTCCACATATCGCGGTAAAGCGCAGCAGAACCCAGGATCTGGGTTCAATCCCGCCCCTGCCCGTTTCGGTCTGGATGAGCATCGTATTGGCGTGCGGTCGTGTATCTCTACTGCGGGGTGCACGTTAAGGACCCCAGGTTAGCGGTTCTACCGGAATAGCTGAATTGCTTATCTACAGCTGAGACACCAGACGCCCACTGAGGCAGACTAACTTCCGGCTGTATAAACATACACTAAAACATGTTGCTTTCGCGGTAAGCGTATTTTCGATGTTCAGCGCTGCCACCTTTGCCGCACACGCCGCTCAAGCGGTCCCTGAACAAAAAAACGCTCTTGCCGCCAGTGCTCTGACCGCAGTACTCTGCACGACCTTCGCGCATAACCCACCTATGGGACAAGCAGGCCGCAAAGTCCCTGAAGTTTAACAGCAGACGTACCTTGCCTGATGTGAAACGAGGCAAATCGCCGCACTGCATACACAGAAAGCCGCCCGGTTGACGAACGAACAGGTGTTACTAATGGAAAAGTTACTGGTGACATAAAAGAAGCCCGATGTAGAAGAGAAAAAAATGCAACAATGTTTCGTGTTGGGCCAGTTGGTTTTGAGGTGAACATCTTGGGAAGCAACAGCGGCAAAAAAGTGTTTGTAAGCTGATCCGCCAAATAATCAAGAGGTCGTTCAACATAAGTAATGCAGTAATAGTACTAATAAAGAGATTGAAATGCGAGAAGTGGGAACATCATGGTAACGAAGTATAGGTTAATATATTTTAATGCGAATAGCATTCTTTGGATACTTCACGCACTTTTCGTCTATGTATCTATCTATCTGGCTATCTAACCTCTTACGCCGCAGGTCGATAAATAAATAAAAAAGACCGGCGCCGGCTGCGGATTCGAACCGTTGACCCTTTGATCAGCAGGCAGACGCGCTAACCACAGAGCTATGAAGGCAGTCATTCAACGCACTCTAAACGGTTGTTTATATCTTTACCATAGGACGCGCTACAGCGCTGTCACAGCTACCGGCGCGCGCGTTCCATGAGGGCTCATTCCGCTCTCGTGAGGCTGAGCACGGCCGCTAGCTCACCCTCTCCCGCGCTCGGGAGAGGGTGATGTAGCGGCCGTGCTCAGCCTCACGAGAGGCGGAATGAGCCCTCGTGCATGGAACGCGCGCGCACCGGTAGCTGTGACAGCGCTGTAAAGCGCGTCCTATGGTAAGGATATAAACAACCGTTTAGAGTACCGTTGGTTGAGACTAGCTGAGATGCCAGAAAGTCTGGTCGGTACCATTTTGAGTGTTTGTGCGTATGGCGCGTGCTTTGCTCGCCTTCCTAAGTGACACAAACGCACGTGCTGGGCTGCGGAGATCGTGCGCAGGGCTGTGAAAGTGTCAACAAATTTAGAATCGCCTCAAGAGTGGGCTGGCGTATCTAGAGTGTGCCGGCCACCTGACGAACGCGCATAACTCCGCACCGTTTGATGCTATTCGCATTAACGTAGATAATCATTCCCAAAGGATGGGTTCTGCTGATTTTTTTTAAGACTTTGAACAGCATTAACAAACTAATTTGTAAAAACAAGTACGTTTTGCCCCAAGTAACTTTTCCCACAAGGGCCCAGTGCGTGCGACAAAGTGTTTTTTTCAGAGCGAGCATTTTAATCTACTTCCATGAAAAATACGGAAAGACAACACGCACAAACGAAAAAGACTGAGACTTCCTTAACATTTGTGTCTTAAATAAAACGTGAGCTTAATAAATTTGTTGTGCATCAACCAGCCAACTCAGGAATGAGCCAGAAATAGAATAGTTAATTTTTATTGTCTGTGTTTTTTATGTACTGCCCATTCGCACGGGGTTCATTTTAGTCTGATGTTCTACAAGTCGCAGTTGTATAGCCACGCGCGTCGGCGAGTGAGCGCGTGCATGGCCGAGTGGTTACCGCGCTTGATTTCTGTGCGGAAGATCAGGGTTTGACTCCAAGGAGCGACGCGTCTCTTATTTATGGTGTCAATTTAGATTCCGGGTGAATTCGAGAGCCCTTTTGATTGTTCGAGGTCCGAATGTTCTACACGCCGAACCTTCTACGCCGATTGTTTCAGAAGCCAACGCGTGTACGTTGGGGGCTCCGCAGCCCAAGCGTTCGATCCTGCTGCTACGCCGATTTCAACGCCCGCGACGCTCTGTTGTTATCTTCTGCTTCCTTTTTGTTTCGGGCACAAGTTCGTCCCCTTAAACGTTTTAGATTTCTCGGTTATTCGTTGTTTCGTCCCCTCGTCATTCGTGACAATATCATAGAATATTAAACCCGACTCAGCTTACAATGACAACATTTACAAACAAGGAAGCTAAATAACACGTTCATTCCACCACAGTATTTTACTCGTCATTTGGAAATCATTGTATAAGTTCCCTTAAATTCCTATTTTGTCGAGAGTCTAAATTACAACCACCGGGGCGACCTAACCGCAACCATCTGGATATGTACCGTAAAATGTAGCACTGTACCTAATATTGTGTGACTACTTTCTGAATTAATTTACACGAACACTCTCTCCCGAGCATTGCCCGACCAGTCCAATCAATTGTATTACTCAAAACGTCCAGACTACGTTTCCAATGCCCAGGACGGCTATGTTCGTTGAAAGACAATAAAATCATCGGAACTAGCGGCACAACGATCCTTATTCAGCATAAATGCTTCACATTTATTGCAGTGGAGAACAGCAAAAAGATAATAAATACTTTAGACAAACATACGAGCATGGCGCTTACTTGTTTTACTTCCAAAAAACAAGCAAGCGCAAAAACAAACAAACAGTGTTTTGTGTTCTTAAACTACTTTAAAATTCCTGGAAATGCGTGGAACAAGTGTAAAAGCAAAAAGTACGCGTAGTAGCCTCCAGGCTTTCACTCAGATTGTATTAATTATGCACCTACTAAGTGACAGCACCAGTTTCCTTTTTTTCACGCAACTTCCGCTACATAGAAACCAAAGGTTTAAAAAAAAATCCCAAAGAAGTTTATGTCGCTTATTTCTTTCAGAACTCCCAACTTCCTAAACGAAAACAAAAAAGCTATATAAATGCGACAATGGGCTTGTATGCACGAACGAGGATCGAACAGGTGCATACTCAATGAGTTCGGGCTCTTTGCTAGAACAAAAATGCTAATAAAATCAAAATTGCTCCGCAACGTATCCGCGAATCGTCTGGCATGTAGTGGACGGCGGTGTGCCGTAGTGGGACAATATCCAGAGGTATTTGCATATCCCTCGTTGTTTGTAAACAATGATTAAGTGGCTGCCGCTGGCATAAATCTTCAGATGCTGGCTTCGCAACTTGCTCCGGCACACATCGCTACGCGCCTCCACGTGGTTTGTAGAAATTCAGCAGGCAAGCGTAACCCTATCCATAATTAGATTAACCGAAGTTTGTTGGTCTTATATGTAAAAGACACTGACTTGACTCTGCGTGGTTCCAATATTCGTAGCAGAACGCAGTCGAGAGAAAAGAGAGGAGTATGGTGAAACGACGCTAAGTGATGCAAACGGTGAGAGAAACAAATATGTAGTTACGTGCGCAAAGCGGGCATTTGTTGGTGAATTAGAAAGATAGCCCTACCGAATTTCCTTAATGGCTGAGCAAATGAAAGCCGAAGAAGTGAAGAGTAATTTTTATCTTATAAAACACTGGACACGAATTGTGATAAGAAACGTTACGCTGTTCAAAAAAAAAAAAAGAAAAGTTGTGATGCAAGGTCGCGAAAACGTACAGACGAACGCAGAAATAAGATCCTGAGCAGGCTACGCAACACGCGGAAATAGAGAATTTAAGAATTGGAGAGGAAACGTTTGGAAAACATGGGGAACTGGAAACACACAATGACGAAATATCAAAATCAAAGCTCACCGCAGCTAAGCAGTTCACGCGACTAAACCCTGTTCGATTGAGCGAGGCGCGGTACATACTGGACCTCAACTTGAGTTTCATTGCAAATCTTCTCTATAGCATCAACTACAGCTGACGGCGAGGCCGTCCCGTTATCTGGGCAATCCACTTAAGTGGCATCCCCCTCCAAAACTGCAGTCTGCAGTTTTTTTTCCCGAGTAACCGGATGCGTTTCTAACATCCCCCACCCCCTCCATTGTAAAAACAAAACGAAAAGATGTTAATGTATTATGTTGCTGTTTTTTTTACTTTTTTATTGGCTCCGCCATACAGCCGCCCTCGGGAAATCAAAACGTTTTGCTCTTCTCTTTGTGTGCCCTTATTGTTGTATGTTTTTCTTGCTTAAAACAGAAATAGAAAGAGAGAGAGAGAGAGAGAGAGAGAGAAAAAAAAGAATCTCTTAGCTATTTTTTTTTGTTGTGTTTAGTGTTTTTGCAGCATAGTCGTTGTCGTCCTCAGACGGGGACTCGCTACTCGCAGAGTGTTTGCACAGTGACTGGGAGAAGCTTGTCTTCTGTCGATTCTGAACCGATCTACAGCGACAGGCAGATAGAAGGGTGATATGGGAGACGAAAAAACAAAAATAAATGTGAGTGAAAGGGAGGGCGTCAAAAAGGGAGAGTGAGCGAGGTAAAAGAGGGAGTGGAAAAAAAGATAAGCATTGCTAAAGAAGATAGAAAGATAGAGAGCGAAGGGAAGAGAGAGAGACACGGGGAAGGATGGAAAGCTGAGGAGCAGGGTTATAAGGAGACCCTAGATAAGAAAAAGTTTGTGTACTACACGTTTGCAAGAAAGGCTCCTGTGCGCTGCTACCTTGAGCGATGCTGGCGCCGCGTAACGGTTCCGCCATGTTGTGGAGTGCTAGACTCACGTCATTGGGGCGCGCGAGGACAAGATGGCGGCGTCTGCTGCATCGCCGACGGCCAGCGTTAGCGACGCACTGACTGTTTCAGAACGCAGGAGTTGGTATCCAGAAACTTGTAGCATCAAATATTGTAGGATGGGGCATGTTTAAGGGTTTCAGCTGACTATTATAACGATCGAGCACGTTGTAGAAGCCAGGGCTGCCTCGAACGCAGCCATTGTTGTAGCAATGGTCATACGGCTTCTGGCGCATTCTAATAAGCGCTTTGGAACTTATTATAATTTTTGTATTTTATTGTTTGTTACTGGTTACTGGTATTTTATTTAATTGTTTGCGCTCTTTTTCAGGCGAAGACAACACATGTGTGTTTTAGAAATCATCTTTTAGTCTCTTTCAGCGCTGAGTGGTGAACGCTTCAGCGAGAGATGCTTGGCAACATTGTACGATAACCAGCGAACGTCCTGGCTTCAGAATGGACCTTTTCCGAGAAGCGTTCTGCGCCACGCGCGAGCGCCCAATGCCAAGCGGCAGAAGTCGGCACGAAAAATCGAGGAAATTCGGAAGGAGGCTGTGGATCAGCGAGTAGAACACGTAATTGCAACAGATATATGATTGTGTTACACAAAAAAAGAAAGTGGACGGAAAGAAAAACACGACGTTTGGGTAGACGCCACAAATGCCCCTCTTCAAAGCCGCGTTGGGCACACGCCGCAGCTCCCAGAGCGAAGAAACTGGTAGTAGCTCCCATTATCGATTGGTAGCGCAGGTAGGTCACTTCCTAGATTGTTAGTTCGTGCAGCCGCCACCTAGTGCCGTCGGTATGTGGGTGCGCGGTTCGAGGTTAAGTCGGGATCCCAATTACAAAGGTGTATACTTTGTTTTACCTTAAAGGGATGCTGAATCAAACACTTCAGTGTCCCTAATAAGTGGCGCACTATCTTTCCCTCAGTCAGCAGCCGCCGGTGGGAGAACAATATTGACGTCATCATATCCCCATCCAAGCGTGAATGGAGGATATGATGACGGTCAATTTCGTTGCATGTGTTCGCGCACACTGGCGGCTGCTGACTCAAGGAAAGATAATGCGCCACTTATTATAGGCACTGAAACGTTTGGTTCAGCATCCCTTTAAGTCCAGACGCAGCAGACACTACGAGCTGGCGGAACCAAGCGGAGAGCGTCGAAAGGGCGGTATCATGCTGTTTGACACATAGAGTTATCACTATAAACGCTAGAGGCTCAGCTGGCGCTAATGTCCACGGGACTTCCGGCTGCAAATTGAAGGAGACAGCATGCAGTCTACTTTTACAGTCTTCCTGTGTATTCCTATGGGAAAGCGTACGTGATATTTCTCTCTTCGCTAGGGAATAATAGAAATCAGCGAAGTTTCTTTACTCGCAACGGGTACTATGTAGATTTATTCACATTATAAAAGTGTAATTTATTCAGTTAATGTTTTTTTTTTACTAATGAGCAATGTTTAAGTTATAAAAAATGGAGGCCCATGTCTATGTTGCACAGCATGATATGTAAATACAAGCTGTTAGTTCAAGTAAAACACATCAAAGACGTTTACAATTCTCTGTAACGACGAACTGGAGCGCAGCTCTTGAGGAGCGGGAGGGAGGGTACGGGCGGAAGGGTAGGCGCCTCCTCCTTCCCCGCTAAATTTAGCGGGAATATTGGCAATGTTAGATGCGTGGACGTCACACGTCATGTGACGTCCCGTGTTTTTCACAATGACGACGCATATGGCGTCAAGAGGGCAACGTTTTGACATTACCATCACGGGGATTACCCTCACAAGGGTTACCCTCGTAAGGGTAATCCTCGTGAGGGTAACCCTCGTGAGGGTTCCCCGTGAGGGCTACCTACGTGAGGTTTACCTCGTGAACATAACCCCCGTGAGGGTTACCCCCGCAAAGGCTACCCTCACGGGGGTGAGAATAACCCTCACGGGGGTCACCGTCATCAGGGTAACTCCCATGAGGGTTACCTACGTGAGGGTTACCCCGTGAGCGTAACCCCCGTGAGGGTTACCCCCGTAAAGGTTACCCTCACGGGGGTAAGGGTAACCCTCGCGGGGGTCACCCTCATGAGGGTAACCCTCGTGAGGGTTACCCTCATGAAGGTATACTCTCATGAGGGTAAACTTTACGGGGGTTACCCTCATGGGAGTAACCATCGCGAGGGTTACCCTCCCGTGAGGGTAACGTAACCCCCGGGTAACTCTCGTGAGGGTAACCCTCGTGAGGGTGGCCCTCACGGGGGTAACCTCATGGTGTTACCCTCACGGGGTAGCCCTCACGAGGGTTACCCTCACCCCCATGAGGGTAACGTGTTCCCCGTGAGGGTAACCTTCTCGTGGCGAGGGTAACCCTCACACAAGGGTTATTTGTCACGTGCGACGTCATATGTGCCATTATGCAACGCGCGGTTACGCCGACACCGGCGCCGACGGCGACTCCGCTCAACCCGCAAACGGGCGCCTAAGGGTTGCGCTCTAAAAGAACAATTCAAAAGTGCGTAGGGATTATTCAAACTATTATATCATTCAGATGACGGTGACGCAGTTTCTAACTAATACACAGTTTGCTACTAATCCAGTACGTGTTTTTCGTTCCATAACCCCATGCTTCGTTCTTGTCGTCTTTTATGATTGTTTGATTTCGCATAGATTAACATCCTTTTGGTGTTTTGTCAAGCTGATTCACTCTGCGTGCTTTATAGCATTGACTATATGCGTAAATGCGTGCCTATAATATCAGTCTGTAACGTCATCACGTAGTACACATGTGCACTGGGCTATTTTGGCGCAGTTTTCAACGCCACGAATTCCAAAGAAAACGCTCTAACGCGACACATATTTTTGCACATCCGTTTGTAAAACGTTCCAAATTTCTTATTCTGCCACAACACTAAGCAATATTTGCTCTTACGTATAATCGAGCGCGAAGAGAAAACGCATTTGGGTTTTCCTATAGGAATACATTACCAGAAGTCAAATTTAGACTGCTTTCTGTCTGCTTCAAAATGCAACAGCACACTAGCGCCAGCTGAACCTCTAGCGTTTATCGTAATAACTCTATGGTTTGACATGTATCTTTACGCGTTCTATCATCGCTAAACTAATAAAAAGAAAATGCCTAGTGACTTGCGCTTTTGACGCTGATTAATTGTTCCCATTACCTCGTAGCATCGACTGCGTCAGGACTTAAGTTGAAACCAAAACCAAGTATAGTTATATTTCATCGCGACATCTCCTGAGATCATACTTAAAGTGGTAGAGAGTATAGTGTAGATGAGCTGTGGAAAAGTTTGGGCAGACAACATACTCGAGCGAGGGTCCGCGAGCGACGCGTCTGTTGAATGTTTCTCATTCTCGGTTGCCTTCATTTCACTTTGTTTCGGCGTTAAAACCATGGTTTAAGTATACATTTCAGAACAAATTTTGAATGTTATAAACTAGAAAGAGTTCAGAGCACCAACCTGTTTGATTGCCACTGTCATGGTGGTCCCATTTAGGACATGCTTCTGAACCTCTCTGTGAGGAGCCATAAACACGACTCTGGACGCGACTCGATCGCCAGCTTTGGCGTACGTCGTTCGAATTGTAACAATTCACCCGAAATTTCGACGAGCTACGCACAGCCACTATAATGCACCCTACAAAAACGTAAACTAGCCTGTTCATGCTGACAAAGTCTGGGGGACCATGAACGTGTTGAGCTGCATGAAGTGTGTGGGTTGCGAATGCTGTCTCAGTGTGGTCGGGGTTGGCGCTGAGGTGGGTGGCTAGCGTAAAGTTTTGATTTTATAAACCAAACTTCAGCTGTCGTTTGCACTTACTCTGCTTAGTTCAGTCAGTATAGTATCTGGTTCGGAATCCGTCGGTTCCAACCTCAATTGCCGTCGAAAGTACTGCTGTATTCGTGTTTTAATAAACATCTCTACGGGCCTATATCCTCCATATACACCTGACCTGACCTTTGCATAACAGTCCACCGTTCCAGCCAAGCGTCGCGGTATCTTTTTATGGAAATGAACGTATAGGCATATTGTCTAATTTGAGTCCCCTACGTAAAGATGCCATTTCCCCCACTCATATTGAAGCTCAGGGTCAGAATTAGAAACACCCAATATATCACCAACTTTTCATTGGCCTCATTTCTTGCACGCGAAAGCTGAAAGCGGCATGAAACGCGGAATGATTCACCTAAGTGGGAACCAAAGATACGCGAACTGGAGTGGAAGGCAAATGTCCGCGAGAGGCAAAGCAACGAGAAACAAATAAACAAAGACACAAAGGGCGAGAAGAAAGAGAGAAAACTAACGACACCTTTGACGAGTAACTTGATCGGATTTGGGATTCGAGTAGCGCTTGTTCACTCTCAGCCGGGTCGTCAGTGTCTGCAGGCGTGGAGGCCGCCACAGAGGCAGTGCAGGAAAAGCTCCGATAAAAGAAATTGTTGAAACTGGATCGGGTTCATGGGCGTCGGGGTCCGATCGCGGCCGATATTTGGTCTCGATCGGGTGACACTGAGCTGGCAAAACCGACGGCAACCCAGGAACCCTACGAACGGGGGAATGGTTTCGCATTTCAAGATCGTTTCACAACTCCACCTCCCCATTTTCCTTTCCCGAAACCCCCCAGTTTTTTTTATCGCCTTTTTTGCTTTTTTTTAATTTCATGTTATTATTTATTAAGTTGTTCTTCAACGTTACTCTGCGTCACACTGGTCTTTTCTCATCTCTTTTTATTAATGTTTTCATAATTTTTTTCAAGTACAATCAATATCCTTCAATGTAAAGACAATGAAGCTGAGTCATAGTGAAGCTGTTTCTTTCACATAGAGTTACTGGCACCTTCAGAAACACAGGGTCTGGCCCAAATTGTTCAAAAATCTTGATTTTGGACTTCGGCGTTCTTATCGATTGACGACGCGAGATAAATGGCTGCTGACTAATAGACCCCTTTCGAAAAGTCACGTGCCGAATATGAGAAGGTCGGAACCACTGCACAATGGCGGAACAAGTGACATCGTTGAACCTGCGAGTCATTCCATAAGACAGAGAACGTCGGAGCGAGGCCAATGCAAGGAGATCAAGAGTCAATCAAACAGCGTCAAAAGTGCAATGACCACCGCCGCGCTGACCACTTTCTCCTTGGGTGTGTTTTGTCTTCTACTTTAATCAAACGAATAAAGTGTGCCGTGACGTTGCGCTTTTGGGCAGCCATTGTGCACTGATTCCACAGCAGCCAACCGATGGTAATCTTTCGAAAGGGGTCTAGGCGAAATCAATGAATCAATGGAGCAATAAATAAATAAATAAAGTAATACGAGTTGTTCAGAATAAACAAATAACATATTGCACAAACGCATCTGGATCCATAGCCTTCTTGGCTAGATTCATGATGCTCGTCACACACTATGTTTATTAAGTACGCAGTCACTATGCGGAGAGCAAGTTCGTCCGCTTCTTGCGCAGGGGTTGCAGCGACATCATAGCGTCGAGCTCTCATGTGCTCTGATGGAAGGATCCTGGGTAGACCTCAATTCCAGCTGCACTGAGGTGTACCCACTATCCTTCCGAGCAGAGCCAATCAGACCTCGGTGTTACGATGTCACCGCAACTCCTGCGCAAGAAGCGGACGAACTTGCTCTCCGCATAGTTTCCTCTGACAATGAACGTGGTGTTCATCGGACGTGCCCTGAATGCATGTTTCGCTAAAACTCTACGTCGACATTATCTAGGCGCGTGCAAGAATACAAGTGCGAGATGGTGCTAAAGAAACCAATGTAGTACCTGCTATGAAGCAATACCTCCTTCCCAACTAAGTTTTCGCTATTAACCCGAGCACGAATTCTGGTTTTTTGTAGGCTATGCCTGTTTCGAGGCAAGCTTTGTGGTGGCGCATTAATCGTATTTCTGCATTGGCAAAATTTTAAATTCTGAGCGTGTGCAGCGATCACCATGTGTATCTTCAAAAGCCACGCCACCGGTAAATAGGAATGTTATAGAAACGTGCATATATATTGATATAGGACATTTTAAAGAACGTTGAGCACCGGAAAACAAAACAAAAGAAAAACTAATGTACAGCCGTCCCCTCACCAGTCTAGTTCCGAAAGGCCACCCATTGTTGGTGTACCTCCTATTATTTACACCTTGCTCACCTTTCTGCCATCTTTAATATCGGCCCACGATATTTAAAACCAAACAGAAAACCGGAACGTCATATCGGGTTGACAATGTCATGTTTGGGATAAAAAACAACAACAACAACAGTACACTCAAATTAGTTATTGAGCAGGGAAATCTTTCAGTTTTCCGCCTCCAGCGAGAGCTTTCTACCTCGGATAACGGATCGGCGCCTCATGAAGTTTGATCCTGCACGCCAACCCAAAGTAGGAAAGAAGCCCAAAAGCACGCGCTGGAAGCAGGGTATCAGAAAGAGACGCTATTTCTTTCTCATCCTGTCAGTGACTATGAAAGCTTCTGCAATAGTAGCTCCAGTCTCAAATACAAAAAAAAAAAAATGGAAGACGTTTACAATCCCCTGTAACGCCGAATTAGAGCGCAGCTCTTGAGGAGGAGGAGGGGAAGGTACGGAGAGGAAGCTATGCCCCTCCTCCTCTCCTGCTCGCCTCCTATTTAGGAGAAATTTCTCCGCTAAAGTTAGCGGGGAAATTTTTCTGCTGAATTTAGCGGGGAAAATTTCCCGCTAAATCTAGCCGGGAAATTTTTCCGCTAAATTTAGCGGGAAATTTTCCCGCTAAATGTTAGCGGGGAATTTTTTCGCTAAACTTAGCGCGGAACTTTTTTCGCTAAATTTAGCGGGGAATTTTTTCCCTAAATTTGGCGAAATTTTTCCACTAAATTTAGCGGGGAAATTTTTCCGCTAAGTTTAGCGGGGAATTTTCCCGCTAACCTTTGCGCAGAAAATTTTCCGCTAAATTTAGTGGGCAAAATTATTCGCTAAATTTAGTGGGGAAATTCACCCATAATGCACCGCGCGGTTACGCCGACTGGCGACGGCGACGCCGACGGTGACACCGCTCAAGCCGGAAACGGGCGCCTAAAAGCTGCGCTCTAAAACACACTTACATTACTTCTAGTCCTTTCTTATTTGTCGTGCAAAGTTTCAACATAAACGAGCAAGATTTTGCATAAGTAAAATTCTCGTGGGCTGAAATGTCCTGTTGAAGTTTCGATCACATCCAAAGAGTGCACATTTTTCCCGCCATTTCCGTTGCGGCTTGCCTCGAAATTTCCATGCAGATTTCTCCAGCCAAATTGTTGTAACATATATAAAAAATAAAAAACTGAAACTCCTGTGGCGTTGTTTACATGTCAGAGCGGTAGTTGTCGGATTCTCGTTTATGAGTTGCGTTGAAAGTGAAACCATGTAGCGCATTCCATAAAAAAGTCAAAAGTCCTCCCGCTTACGTTTTCCCCCGAAAATCTACATAAGCAATTGAAAAATCTGAAATGTACTAGAAAAAAAACACTCCAGGACAAAAACGAGTAGAGGAAGTATCGCGAATAAAAGAAAGATATAGAGTTGGAGAAAGTCAGAGTATATAAGGTGAATGAGGTTGAAGATGCGGATACCGAAACATACATTAGCCCCCAGGACGATGAAAAATGCTCGGTTTTTGCAATTAAGTTTCTGCGGGAACGCGACTTTTGGAAGTCGGCTAACTAAATAAACAAAAAAGCAGGATCCTTGTTGTGTTTACTCTAGGTAAACGAGGCAAACATTTCCGTGAATGAAAATAAATCGAAAGAACGGCGAAAAGGAATTGATAAATAAATGAGAATGAATGGGGATTGTAGGGAGAATATGACGTTTAAAGTAATAAACACCAAATCAAGTCGGGGAAAAGAAAGAGAAATCCAGGTGCTGCATGGGTTCGACTCTCCTGACATCGTCGTCTTGGGCAACACGATTTTCGCTTAAGGGGTTTTGGAGACGGGCATAGTTGAATTGGCATGAAACTCTCGTCATTATTCTATTCCGGTGGAGAAAACTTTGCAACGCAGGCATCAAAATCGTAACTCCAGTGCAAACGTCACTGAAAAAAAAAATGTATTCGCCTTTTGCGGAGGATGGATTCACACGTGCATGTTTTATTCGTACATGCGAGCGCGTGATTCAAATTAATTCCGTCGCCGTTTCAAAATTATAGCGCTAAATAATTAATTCAATGTAAAAAAGTGCGCCTACAAGCCCGCCCCCGGTCCATCTCTCCTGCAATCAAAAAAGCTCTCTATTGAACCTTTCTTAAGAACCTTACTCCTCGACATGGTTTTTGCACTATCCCCGCAACATAAGAAATGTGCACGACATGTGATTGATTGATTGATTATTATATCAAGACATCGCCTGAGTAGTAGCGTTTTTTGATAAAGTGTCCAGAATCGTGCGCATATGTCATCACGGCTGACATATCGTGAAGTTTTCTTACTTCCAACGAATGTTCTTAGAGCGCCGGGCATTTTTTTCTTTCTATTAAGCAATGTGTTATGATTCGCTCCGTACGTGAGTTAAAGATCTGTAAGTTATATGCACGACCGAGGAAGGCTTTGATTTTCCGCCAGTTGGTAGACAGGAAATATGGCGCTATAAGGCGCGATCTCTTAAATAACAGATTGCGTCTTATAGTGCCATTGTGGTTGACTGCATAATTTTCTTCCAACGCAGTAGCGGAGACTATATAGTCTCTGCTACCGCTTTAGATGAAAATTATGTATACGTAACAATCAAAAACACGAAAATAAGCAGTACAAAAATGACACCCATGAACGCGAGGAATCATTACGTCAGCGTCGTAGCACGAGGAATATATGTAAACAAAAATTCGGTGTTCATAATAACGACAACAGCCTTATTCGCGCCTGTTATAGGGTCGCAAGTGGTTTTCATACTTCTACACGCATAATTTTATTTTAAAATTTGGAAGTTAAACCAAGGATATGTATGTACACTCATTGTTTTTGCATGCGTTATAAATTTTCTGATTCCCCCCCCCCCCAAAAAAAAAAACAAAACAACAACAACAACAGCAACAACAACACCAAAACATATTTCCCAAAAAGTTAGGGGTATCACAGATTTCACCCAAGTAACTTTTTAAAGAGTAACATTTTTTTGCTATTTTGTTTCATTTAAAATGAATCAAAATCGTGGGATTATTATCATTCATCAAAAGCGTGTAACGCCCTGTAAATTGGAAGTAACGCCGACCTGTCACAACCGACCTTCAAGATGTCAGTAAGTCAAAGATGTTCTCATCTATTAAGTAATTTATTTATTTATTTATTCACAATACCTCAAAGGCCTTTCGGCATTACATGAGGGGGGGGGAGGGGTTGGGGTGGAGGCAGGTTAGATACACAGAGTACAAAAAAATGCACGCATTCGTAAGTATCGAGTATAAAACCCCCAAAACAAAAGTCGCACTTTATAAGATGAATAAAGGTAAAATATCGACTGTACAACAGAAAGCGAAAAATTGCATTTTATACGACGAAAACCGACTGCACAATTAGCTGATACATAACTTCAATCATCCACGACAGAACATCCAGCACATCAGCTTGCAAAAGGTATCTGGCACCTATACTTTGCAAATGGCATCAGACACTCAATAGGTTACGACTATGAGTTGAACTATGAAACTTACTCTATGAAAATGGTTGTTAATTGCGAGCGAAATCTTGTTAGGTCTGAAATGCTGACAACATCTTCGGGAAGATCGTTCCAAAGTCTAACGGCGCGGAGGCAAGCATGAGCTGTTAAATGACTATGTAGACCCAAAAATGCGGTTGAAGCTTTTAGAGTTAAAAGTACGTGAATCTTTGTTAGTAGGTTCAAGAAGTGTATGTCTTTGAAGATGCTCTCGACTTTGGACTCCTTTTGCTTGTCACCAGGTAGCACTGCGTTTTGATTCTGTTGAATATACTGACAGAGCTATTGCAACAAACACAACGTTTTTCATTTGTTTAAATATGGGTGTCGGCTCACTCTGCGCCGCTAAGTTCTTACGATATTTATTATACCAACGAGGTATACCAGCACTGAATAGTCTACTATCAAGGTGAAGATCGTACTTTATATCTCAGGACCAAGTAATGGTGAGATTCCTCATTTGAACTTTCATACTGCCAAACTAGTAATTTCCTGTGTATAACGAGGATCTACGGATCACCGGTATGAACATTCTTATATACCTGAAAGGCGGTAAAAAGTAAAACTTGTGTATTCACTAAAGTCGCTCTTACTTTTTTATGTCATAAGGCACACTCCTAATGGAAGTTCGGTATTGAAAAGCTTATAAGAGTGGAGCTAGTTTGAACGAGGGTTTTGGCCCGCAGTCAGTACAAACTGCAAAACAAGCCTCAAGTAAGGCTTGTTTATGTAACTCTTCCCCGACCGGTGCTAGAGCTATCTCAACTAAAATACAAAAAACAAAAAAGACACCTAAAATACTTGTGTCGTGAAGGCAGAAACTGGCGAGATCAAGATTTTATATAGAAAGTAGAAAGACTCCCATGTCCTGTTCACCATCCGCAAAGGGAAGAGCTCATTTTGGACGGTGCCAAACACACTTTTTTTTTAGTATGACATCACTTGTCAACATTAAAAAGTTTGGCGCAGCGTCATTTCGTCGCGCGTTCCACATAGTTCAACTTATTTTTTTGCCAAGCAAAAAAATAATTCTCTACAACTTACTCGAATTCTCATTCCAGTGAGTTGCAAAGCCCAGGGCCATAACGGAAATTGCACCATCAAAAGTTTTTCTTTAAGAGATGCACCCTGAATATTTTCGGTCCTACTAGACTCATCAGACTCAGTAATAAACGAGTCATCAAAACATAAAAAATTCTTCCATATAAAATAAGTAGAAAACAAAAATCGAATGACTTTTGGTTATTTGACCAGAATTCCAGTTAACTTTGCTTAAAATAGGTTTTCTTGACGCTGGCTGTAGGTTTATAATCTACTCCTTCGAAACACTAGTGGAAAAAGTAGTTTTAAATATTGCAAGTAAAAAGATTTTTGACGAATTCACTGTTCGCGAGATTAACGGAGACATCAGATATAAAAACCGTTGATTACTGGCGCAGCTAAAATTTACAGCTTCGTTGCCATCAATCATTAAAAAGAGTGCTTGACACGATGTTTTGTCTAACAAGTCCGGCGAACTCTGCTCACTTTTTTATTTAAATAGGGTACATAGAAACCTCTAATGTAATGTTCTTCTTGGTGCATTTGAATATAGAAACAAGTGAAAATAAAAACGTTTTAATTAAAAAAAAACTTATGGAATGTCAAGTGTATTATAATTAGGATTCCGTATTTTCGGATTTTATTTCTCACCAAGCTCGGAAGGTGTTTTTCGGAGTTTACCTTTGCCAAAGCTGATCAGGATTTTTATTTTTTTCATTTTAAAATTTTCCGTCGTCCGGAGCTTAATTTCGCAGTCTTTTATTTAAAATACTAATAATATCTGGGCGTAAATGTATGCTAGTTTCGGGGCCGCGAGGCCCTACCAGCTTATTTAAAGTGAGGACATAGAACGAGACAACGGAACGACGTCTCTGCCTGTGATGGCGGCTTCAGAGCATTCTCTTGCACGAGCTCTCCGAGGCGCGTGCGTGTGCTGCGCCTCGAGCCATCTCTTTTATTTTGATAAGAAGAATGGATCTGTGGGTGCGTTGCACCCTACAGATATGCCCCCCCCCCCTTTAGCGAGGAGCCCCGACGAGCGATTAAATAAAACGAAAAGAAGAACGAACAACAACATACAAATGGAACGCTTGCTGTGGTTATGAGTTTGTCCAGTGAACTTGTGCAGACTTCCGAGACTTCGGACCCTCCTCTCGCGTCTCACATGTGATGAGGTTCACGGGTGCGTGCTCCAGATGGGCTGGCTTTAGACGCTCGAGAGCGATGGTGTCTCGTCGTCCATTGATCTGTACAACGAATCCACTTGGCTTCTTTTCCAGAACCGGGAACGGTCCCATATAGTGTGGTTGGAGCGGTTTCCGTCGGGCTGTTTGGCGCACGAACACATGCGTTGCACTGTGCAAATCTTGAGAGACGTAAGGCGTCTTCGCAGATACCGCTCGCGTTGGCACTGGTCGAAGGTCCGCGAAGATGTCTTTCACCTTTGTGGCGTAGTCTTCTGGCCTCGTGGTTGTAGTGGGGTCGACCTCGAAAAAGTCCGATGGTAGTCGCAGGGTCGTCCCATTGACGAGTTTGGAAGTTGCACAGCCGAGGTCCTGCTTCAGCGCCGTTCGGACCCCAAGCAAGAAGCGAGCGGGCGTTCGCGTGGGCCATGAGCGCGGACTTGAGGTGACGATGTAAACGCTCAACCAGGCCGTTAGACTGCGGATGGTATGCACGTTGTCCGAGATCTCGTCATGCCTAGGATTCGGGACAACTCGGTGAGCAAGTTGGATTCGAATTGACGCCCTCTGTCGGTGACGATTTCAGATGGACATCCGAAGCGCGGCTACCCAGGAGGACACGAATGCCTCGGCGACGGTGGCTGCAGTCATGTCCGGTAATGGTATGGCTTCCGGACACCTTGTGAAGCGGTCGATACACGTCAGGATGTATCGTTGCCCTTGAGATGTTGGAAGGGGCCCGACCAGGTCGATGTGGACCTTGTCGAAACGGGCATCTGGTGGCAGGAAGCTCGTGGATGGAGGTACGGGATGACGGTGAACCTTGGCTCGTTGACAAACCAAGCAGGTCCGTACCCAGTCACGCACGTCGGACTTCAGCCGAGGCCAAACGTAGCGATTGGCCACTAGCTTCTGTGTCGCCTTCACGCCGGGATGCGACAACGAATGAATCGCATCAAAAAGCTGCCTTCGTAGCGCAATCGGAACGAATGGGCGATGCGTTCCTGTGGACGTGCCGCAGACGATGGTGGTGCCTCCTGGGAACTCAACATCCTCTAGCTGGAGAGGTGTTTGATGTGCGGAGCTGCTGTAGCTCCTCGTCGGATGCCTGATGACGAGCCAGCAACGTGATGTCGAGTTGCGGAGCAGGCGAAGGTACGGCGTCAATTCGGCTCAGTACATCAGCGGGGACGTTTCATTTCAAATTTCAAATTCTTCAAATTCTTTGTTTGAAATTCCTTGCCGGACAAAAAATGCCAGGGCAGGAACAAAAAGCTACAATACAGTAGCTTGACGGGGTTCCTGCCCCTACCTTGGCATAAGAAACAACCAAACCGACAGTTTAAAATTGACAAGACATATACATAGAAATTCAAACCATGAAAAATATACATGTAATCAATTTACATCAAATATATACTAATACTGACATCGTGCACATTAAAACATGTATTCCGACAGTTCATACTATACAGGAAAAATATAAAGCAAATACAACAAAATTTTTGCACAATTATTCACTGTGTGAAAAAGTGTTCTTTCAATGTTTTTTTACAAATGGTGTGTATATCAAGGTTCCTTTTCTCTAAATAGTTTAAACAACTAGGCATGCGGTGTTGCAGCCTGTCTAACCCATGATTAGTACGGGAGAAGGGTACCAGCCAGGAATCCTTTTTTCTAATATTATACGATGCATCATGAGGCCTTTTAAGGTTACACAACTTGATAAAAGTGGAATTGTTATTTTTAATGCTAAGTTTATATTTCATTATTAGATTAAAATTGTATAAGTGCTGGAAGGGAAGCACATTGAGTGAAGCAAATAATTCTTTTGTGTGGGCATCGTATGGGGCATTTACTATATGACGAATAGCTTTTTTTGTAATAAATGCAACTTAGTTTTGTTAGCTTGCGACGTCACTCCCCAGACAAGGTTGCAGTAGTTTATATGGGATGCAAAAAGAGAGTTGTAGAGCATTAGCTTGACTTTAGTTGTTAGTATTTGTCTAAATCTACAAAGTATACCGCAAGCCTTTGCCAAGGTCCCAGCAACACGGTCCACGTGTGCATTCCAGCTTAAATGTTGATTAAAAGTTATTCCCAGTGTTTTGGCTTCATTTGTAACTTTTATCATTTCTGATCCAAGCTGTATATTAATATCGCGAGTTATTAATTTTTGCACAGGCGCAAATAGTACGGCTTTTGTTTTTGAAACATTAATTTCTAAGACGTTTACCCTTGTCCACTCAAGCAGTTTATTCAGAGTAACATTTGCCAAACTAACGAGATCATTAATGTTATTTGACTGGAAAAAAAGACTGGTATCATCTGCGTAAATTAAGCAATTTGTGCACTCAATGGAATTTATTATATCGTTGATGTAAATATTAAACAACACTGGTCCCAATACACTTCCTTGTGGGACTCCCGAATGGACACTTAGAAGAGGAGAGCGTTTTCCGTTAATTACAACACATTGTTTTCTATGGGTTAAGTATGATTTTAGAAAGTCGCCAGGGATTCCTCGGAAACCGTAATGTTCTAGTTTAGTGGATAGTATTACGTGATTAACTCTATCAAATGCTTTTGAGAAATCAATAAAAATACCTAATGTCAGTTTATTGTTCTCAAATCCGTTTAGTATGAATTCTTTTTGTGTCAGTAAAGCTAATTCAGTCGACATGCCTCGACGGAAACCGAATTGCCGCTCCGTAAGTATTGAGTGCTTGTCGCAGAAGGAAGAGACTCTTTTGCATATAATCTTTTCTAAACCCTTCGAAATAACAGGCAGTACTGAAACCGGACGATAATTCGAAAAGTCATTTTTATCGCCAGATTTAAACAAGACACTCACTCTAGCGCGCTGCATGCTTTCCGGAAAAGTCCCCGTGAGTAAACAAGTGTTGAAAATATAACAAAGCACAGGCGCTAAGATGTCTAATACAAACTTTATAGGTTTAATTTCTAAATCATCAATGTCACGGGCCTTGCTATTTTTGAGTGTCATAAAAGTAGAGCAGATTTCCTCACAAGTTGTCGGCGCAAAAAATGCCGTGTTTGAGTTAGGCGTTCCTAGAAATCGTTTTACTCCACTGCTATCAGTTCCAGACACCACTGAGACTAAATTCGTAAAATACTTGTTAAACGCATCTGCAAGCTCATTGCCCACTACTGTTTTATTATTTACTGTTAAGCGTAGTTCTTCATTATGGTGAGAACCACAGTTTAAAAGTTTGTGGATTTCGCGCCACACCACCTCACTCTGAGTACTTGAGAATACATTCTCGTAATATGCCTTTTTAGTGCTACGCAAGACTTTCGTCACAAAATTTCTATATTTTTTGAATTTGGAAAGATCATTCAAGTTTCTCGTTTTGACAAATTTCGAATATAAAACATCTCTTTTCTTGACCATTCTAAAGCAATCATCTGACATCCAAGGCTTCCGTAATTTTTTAGATTTCTTTACTTCCTTTAGCTTAAAGCAAGTATAATAAACCTGCTTAATGATGGCTATGAAATGTTCATAAGCTTCCTCAGCATTTGTAGATTCAAGCACTATACTCCAGTCTATGTTTGTGATTTCACCTCGAAAAATTTCCAAAGTTTTGGCATTAATTTCTCGCATTATATACGACTCAGTATGTCGTGCCTTTCCCTTGAAAAATTCACTATCTTTAAAAGACATGTAAATTGGAAAATGATCACTTAGACATGTTATAACCCTACCCGACGTTACATCGTCATTCATGTTATTTGTCAAAAACAAGTCCAGAAGGCTTTCAGAGTGACAGCTAATTCGCGTGGGCTCAGTTATAACATTCCTACAGGAGAAGGATTCAATAAGTACCTGAAATTCACGTGTGGCTGCCGTATTCTGCAATAGATTTATGTTGCAGTCGCCGCCTATAATAACGCGCAAACCATTTGTACTCACAAAGTCTAACAACCTATCCAGAAAATCAAAAAAAAATTTTAGATTTCCGTTAGGAGGGCGATAGATGACAGCAAATACATATGTTTTGTATTGAAGCGTCAGAGCCTCATAATCTATGTTAATTTTTGAAAAATCTGATAGCAGGCTGCATGACAATTGCTCAGACACAAACTGCAGCACACCACCACCACGTCGATCATGTCTGTTTAAGAAAAAACTCTTGTATCCAGGTAGGCTTAGTACATCGCCTTCGCATGAGTACCATGTTTCGGTAATCATAATAACTTGAAACTTAAAGCGAAATTCCCCAAGAAACATGGTCAGTTCATCATCCTTATTTCGTGCAGACTGTGCATTACAATGCAGAAAGGCTAAACAATCACTGCTACGAGGGCGCGCGATATCTCTAGGTGCAGCCATCAAAAAAAGAAACAGATAAGCATGCAGAAAATGCGGACTAAGCCTCGTTAGGGCCTGCAACTGTGTCACTCATTTTCGCCAGGTCGGTTTCACAAGTAATTTGGATTGCGCGGGATGTTTCTGTTTTTCGTACGTACACTTTGCCGTTTTTTGTCCACGCGAAGCGCCAATTCATTTCCTCTTTTTTGCAATTGTCATTCCTAGCAGCTTTTTTAGTTTCGGGCACAGTTGCTCGTTCAAAAAGATTGGCTGTCTCACGGAGAAGCCTATTTCATCCGTTGTAACCCTTTTCCTTCGTGCCTTCCCAAGGACTGCGTCACGCTTGTCACGACTCTTGAAGACCACCACAATGTTGGAGGTTGTACCGGCGTTTACACCTGAGTTTTGACGACGATCGCCTTCAGCACTTTGGCCGGAATTACTGCTCTGGCTTGCAGTACTGTTCCGTGCAGGAACACGGTGGCAGATCTCAACATCGTCCCCCGTTATAGGTTCCTCAAGTGCACCGCCAACCTTACCAAGCACTTCGGCTAGGTCCTCGTTGCTGTCGTGAGGAATGCCTTTTATTTCAATATTTTTTTCCTGGAGTATTGATCCAGAGTCGTGACACGCATGGCGTTTTCGTTTGCCAGGATTTTGAGTTGTCCAAGTTCACGCGCCATCTGCTCGTTTAATGCTTTGAGGGTGGCATTTTCTTTCTTTAGGTCAGCACATTCTTTCCGGAATGTTTCAACATCTTTGTTCATGTACTCTAAGCTAGCCTTCAGCTCTCTAACTTCCCTGCGCACCTCACGTTTAAGGTCAGCAATGTCACTTCCCATGGCACACAATCAGCGCGTATTACAGTACCGATACACAAAATAATAAAGAACAGTTGGCAGCAGGGGCAACGGAGATAATAAAAAACAATTTTAGATATACAAATTGCAACAAAGTATCACAGCCCCACCTGCGAAATAAGTTGAAAGTCAGCGTCCGTTCGGTCCGTCGCCTCCGCTGCCAAGTGATCGCCGAAGTGGCCGCGCTGTC
>JAZHYW010016118.1:0-26815 GCA_037355805.1 Ixodes ricinus | reverse complement strand
TAGCACAGTCCACCATACAAGCTTTCTCACAATACTCAAGTATCCTTGATGAATCTCGAATGTGAAGATATTGTCAGAATATCGCAGTCTATCGTATATACCAGCCGCAGTTATATTCAGAAATTATGCAACGCCCCGCTCTGGAGGAGTGCTTTCGCCTTAGCACGCAGGTGCGCTGTGGAGAAGCAAGAAATGCAAAATTGCAACCTCTACAACAGCTCTGCATAGGGCCGGGCCAACCCAAAAGCCCGGGCCCGGCCTCGGTAAGCGGCCCAGGCCCGGACCGGGTAGCGGCGATTGCTCGGGTCTGGGCCGGCCCGGGCCGGGCTCACTTTCTAAAACACAGAAGAAAATGCTAACACATTGATCGTTTGGATTTGAAAGGAACGAAAAAGCTGAAGTGCAAACTCGTTACCCACAAGAAGAAACGTAGGATCCTGGGGATTCCATGAGCATACTGGGACAGCTGCCAGCAGGCAAGAAAACGAGGGCACTCCGGTCACAGGGGACAGTGCGATTGTCTTTTCCCTTCGTTTTCGAACTCTTAAAGAAGAAAAACGCTCTTTGATTACCAAAGATATTCAGGGCATTTTTATTTGTATACGCTTTCGAATGTTTACCATTTGACTGCGATATGAGAGCGCATTTCATGCAAATTAGTAAATGAATTAAATGCACCAACACCCTCCTGGGCAGCTTTGAATTTAAAAGATGAGGCACACTTTGGCCTCTTACTGTGCCTGGCCTGATCAGGTGAGGATCCCATTGGGCCAGAACCGGGTCCGGTAAGACTAAGATTTAGCGGGCCCGGGCCGGGCCTCAAAACTTAGGCCCGTGCAGTGCTTCCACTACATGGTCGTCGCTTCACTCAGTACACCACTGCACGGTGGAAAGTGCAGACGAGCATGTGAAATATTGAGAAACATGCGAGTACTATCAACGTTAATACAGAGATCAGGCTGAATATAATATTATGTGAGGCAATACTTGACAGTTTCGGGAATCCACACAAGCCTGCCGTAACGATCCAGCCATGTAATGGGGCCCGTTTCTGATATTTTCAGTATCAATAAATTCAAAATGAGTTTGGCACAATGTTGCAGCCAACTCCTCACATTTTGGCAAAATGTAGCAGGATGAAGCCGGGTAAGCGCTTTGGTGCAAATGACACACCGCAGCTCAGAGCGCGTAGAGCGACAGCTCGCACTGCAGAACGCAGGGATCCTAGATTCAATCTCCACCCCTGCCTTTTCTAAATGAGCGTCGTACCAGCATGTGGTCGTGTATTACACTACTGGGTGGTGCACGTTAAGGACCCCAGGCTAGCAATTGTATTGCACTGACTTAAGTGCTCATCTACAGCCGAGACACCAGACGCCTATTGATGCCCACTTACTTCCAGCAGTATAAACATACAACACAATTATTTATAACCACATCACAGACAGCAGGAGAACTGACCATTATGCAATGCCTTGCTTTCATTAGTTAACAAGGCACTAAGCCTCATGCTGCAGAAGGGCAATATTGAAACAGTTGATTCAGTATCTTGTCTTCAAATAATTTAATGGTGCAGAAAAACGGTGCCAGACTCTCCTGGTGCAAGCATCACAACGACTCGCTGTCCAAAGAACTAAAAACTAAAACAGGAAACTAAACAATCTACTCAGAAATGGTCCTGTCCACCCGGAAAAACTGCTGAATGGCTGCAAATGCTGTGCCAAACTTGGAGTGCGCTGCAAGGCTCTCCCGTATCCACGAGGGAGAGCCTTGCTGATGCTGGGTCGCTGGTACCGCTGGTCCACCAGCAAGATGGTGGCGTAGTCATCTTTGTGCCGGATCGCCCGGCCGATGGACTGATTGACCGCCTTCATGCAGACATTGTCGTAGTAGAGCCTTCCCGCGCTGCGTCCGTCGCTCGACTGTGGGTAGGTCGCATTCAGAAAGTCTATCTTGCTCTTCATCTCAGGCGACCTCGCGTTTGGGAACGGTAGTCCGACCATCACGACGCAGCGACCCATGTCGTCCGAGAAATTGATGCCCTCGCTCATCTTGCCTCCCACCACGGCAAAGAGGAGAGCCCCGGTGCTGCTCTTGGCGCACTGGCCATACAGCGCCAGCATCTTTTCCAGCTCCGACGACTTGACGGGCTCCCGGAAGATCGGTTTTCTGGCCGCGAGTTTTTCCAGGAGGCCGGACGACTTCCACTTCTCCGACACGACCTTCTCGTACTCGTACGAGGGAAAGAAGCAGACAACTCCGCCGGGGACGACCCTGGCGACATTGATTAGGAGGTTGCCGAGCTCTCGGATCGTCTCGGCGTCTGCTCTGTTTTGGTACGTGAACTCCAGCGTCTTGCCGCTGGGGCCCTGGGAGAGTGCCAAGGCACATAGGTTCGACTTGGGGACAACGTGGCCGCAGGCAAAGTGGAGGATACGCTCGGGTGGGACGCCGGCAGGAATCAAGAGCTGATCAACAAATTCGCTCGTGGGCTCCATCGTGCCACCCGCCAGGATGACTGCACGGGCTTGGGACACGACGTCCTTAAAGTAGTTTGAGGGGTTCAAAAGGACATACTTGAGGTACGAGCCACCCGCGTCCCCTGCCTTGCTCACGAGCACGCGGCCGTCGTCGTAAGAGCAGTTGAGGGCACGGATGAACGCTTCGACTGTAATCAGGGGGAACTAGAAGCAGACGGGCGCTGCAGTGCCTCACCAAGGGGATGCAATGCCTCGGCATTTTTGGAGCCCCCATTTTTGAGGCTGTCGATGAAAGTGGACACGTTGCTAGCTTTCAAGTTCCCCGGCTTCTTGGATACAGCGACAACAGCCTTCTTTGAATACGAACGCAACTTCAGTGCAATCTTGCTCCGTTCCAGGTAACGCTGTATCTTGAACAAGTTCATGTTCGAGATGCCGGCTACAACAAGGAAGACGTGAACCATGAACATGTCTGAAGCGACTTCCCGAGCCTCTCCTTTGCTTTCCCGTCGTTGAGCAGCGTCATAAAACTCCTGAGCACGAAAAGTATCTGCTTAACATACATCACATTCTTTGTGTTCATCCTCGAACGGTAGCGACTGAAGTACTCGTTGAGCAGGCAGTGAGCTTCAGCGACGTTTGATAATCTCAGTTCAACGCTGTGCGTGTCGTTGATGGTTTCTAGGAGGTTGTGCGCTTCGTCGATGACTACGACGTTGCCCTTTAACGCGAGCTTGCACGCATCTCGTGCCGACTGCTGGAGAAGGATGTTGTACGGAATGAGTACCAGCTCCGCGTCTGGAGTCGCGTAACGCGACGAATAGTACGGGCACGCTTTGACTCGCCGTCCGTGGTGCACAACCTGTTCGATGTCTTGCACTTCGACGAGAATGTCGCTCGCCAAACCCTCCATGGCCTGGTGCCTGTAGAAAGGGCACTTTGTGGAGGCCGAGCGCTTTGAACGCTTGCACTCTGGCATGTCCGTTGAAGATTTAGCGGACGACTTCTTCTGCATGTCCAGACATTTGTCGTTCATCAGGGACAGACTCGCGAGCTTGGTTACTGTCTCGTTGATGCATAGGTTGCTTCGAGACGCGAGGGAGACGGTCCGGGTGTTTTCGCCGTATACGGTTTTCTTCAGTTCCTTGACGAACTGAGAAAGCTGGGAATGCGTTCGGCTGCAATAAATTATCTTCGCACAGGGCAGGTCTCTCACAGAGTCATCGTCTTCGTCACTGCGGGCCTCTTCGTCGTCGCTGTGGTAATCTGGGACCTCGTCGTCTTGGCCATCGTCGTCTTTTTGGTCGGCGAGAAGCTGACTGATGTCCAGTAACTCCTTATCGACATCTTTCCTTAACAAGTCCACTCTTTCCCGAGCACATTCAGTCATTCTTCTTTTAACTTTGTCTTTAAGGTCCTCGTATTTCTTCTCTTTCTTGAGGAGGGCATCGCGAATGATCTGAACGTCCCTCAATCGACACCTTCGTGCGATGTTTTCGGCATCTCTCGTGATCCAATCGCTCTCGGCATCGGTGGGGAGCGAGATTTGCCGAGTTAGTTCGGTCACTTCGGACTCCAGCGACGCTTTGTTCCGGCTGTTGAATTCCTTGAGCCAGGCGAGGGAGGCACAGATGATGCTAAGCGACTTGCCGGTTCCAGTGGGACTTTCGAAGATGCCCACTTTGCCGTCTTCCAGCGCCTTGTACAGCGTCTTCATAAAAGTGAGCTGAACGAGATAGGGCTCGAAAGGAAAATTGAAGTTCACTTCTTCTGCTGCCATCATCGCGTCTTCTACACAATGTAAAAATCCACAGCGCGAAGTACTCAAACACCATAGATTTTAAATGTAGCACCGAAGTTGTTATTCATTAATTGTGACTGATTTTGATCGCCCAGCCGACCCAGCCGCTTTCGCGCGCTTTTCTAATCGGTGGTGGCTGGCGGCATGGTGGTGGCGTTGGCAACGGATAAATTGACATGAAGGAGTAATCTTACGTTTTGTAAATTCTGCAAAATAAATAATCTAAGAGAGTTATAAAACATTTATAACTAAAATATCATACGTTGTTTTGAATTTTTTATAGGAATTGTTTGTATGTTCTAAGAACTTGGCGTGAAATTTCCGTACAAAGTTTGGCCGCGTCTGACTTGGTTCACCAACGAATCCAACCACACTGCTGCGCTTGTCCAAAACAAAACAAAAATGAGCTGGTTGCGTTTGAAAACTTGGACATTGTTTTGCATAACTCTTATCGTTATATCATTGCAAATTTGCTTGGCCGGCTACTACGCGGACAATGGCATGGACCAAACGATCATCTACCGGACGCTGCCCAAGTCCGAGAAGCGGGAAATGCAGCAGGAAATCCTCAACCTTCTCGGCTTCAACCAAAGACCCAAACCCAAGCTACACGAACGCAAGTACTCGGCTCCCCGCTATCTGCTCGACCTGTACAACTCGTTCAAAGACGAGGACGACGGGGAGATCAAGCTAGACGCGTCCAAGGCGCACAACGAATTCCTAACCAACAACCAGAGCCTTCGGGTCATCAACGATTCGGATGTGATCATGAGCTTTCTTAACCACGGTGAGTGTGCTCGCTTTTCACCAACGTCGCCTTGAAAAGGGTCACTGGCCACGTTTCAATACTTTTAATTTTAATTCGTTCAGCATGAGCACGGCAGGGCGTCTCTCTAAGCTGTCAAGTCATTTAAGCCTGACTCTTGTTTCACCCTCTCATGCATCTCGTGCACATGTGACAACATATATTTATTTTTTCTTCCATCTTTTTACACGACAGCAAACGGTCTCACACCATACAGACTTTGTGGCATGGTGTCCCGAGGTGGGGATAGATAAAGCTTTTTTAGGTTGCCGATAGATGGCATCACTTGCCGGCTGTCACCAAGGTTGTATAGGCCTCCTGCATTGAAGCTTTGAACGTACCAAAGCGCCCTCCGGTGGCGGGCGACAGAGTGTCTGAGCAGTAGAAGTCTCGCGGCCCGCACAATAACAAACCTCAGCGAGCGACGACACCAGCGACCAGAGTCAGTGAGAGCGATGGAGATTTTTCACCACCTCTCGTCGTGTCGCTCGGTTTCTGGATTTCTAGAAACGTCGCTCATCGCCTTGGTTGCTTGCTCCCGTCGCTTTCATGCGGTTTGTCTCGTCGTGCGACTGACCTAGCGACCGCGAAGCTGGTCGCCGTCGCTTGTCTCGTCGCTCGCCAAATTGGTTACATGCGGTTTATTCTTTAATTTTGCGTTCGCATGGTCACGAATCAAAATGTGTCACTTGTAGTCGTCACTACACGTTACCCCAGGGACCCAAGCTCACCGCAAGCTAGTAATTTTTCCTTCGTCTAAGCATATTTAAACCGGGAGCAAGCGGCCTCAATGCGTTTGAAACGTCGCCATGGACAGTACTGTTGCGTCGTCAACTGTCAAGAACAGGAAGAACCCTGGAGTAAACTTTTACAGATTCCCATAAAAATCGTACCAAGTTGATATTAGCCGCCGAGCGCATTGAGTAAGCGAGAAATTATTTTTCTCGCCCTCCAAGTTGTTCTGCTAAGCACGGCCACACACTCAAGCGGCCGTGTCATGTGTCAAAACGTGTGTCATGTGAATTTTATGAACAGGAACATGCTATACTGCCCGACCAGTGGAGTGATCCGATTAAACTACATCCTTTGCAATATGAGATCAGCAGTAAGAGTGCTGTCTCTAGCGAGAGCTCTTCTTTGAAAAAGACGAGTGTGCGTGCACACCAACGCACTACAGAGGGCAAGAAGCATGTGCTGAAGGCACATGCTTCCTAATACTGATCTTATGTTGTGTCAAGCTTTCAGTGCTAATGCGCAAGAAAAGCTGCAAGAGCCCAAGAATCTCCATGCAGTAGGAATGATCTGCTCAGCCGACAGACGGCTGGTCGCCGCACGATCGCTTGCGTCTGCTTTCGCACATTTTTGAGGTTGGTCACCAATCCGCTGATCACGTTGGCTGTATGGAAAGACTGCAGTTTGGGAGTTTTTGCTTACAAGGCGCATTAACGTATCTCGTAATGCTCACCCCACGCTCGACATCATAGAAAGCTCGTTGTTTTTGCGAGTGACAGCACGCCTCCGCCAAATTTGCAGCTTCTCGTACAACGTAGACGCAGCTTGCAGTAGTGTGCCTTGCTGAGTTCCTTCCTTTTGCGAAGGGTTGAGGAACGAAAGAAGCTTTCCACGTTAGAAATTGGCTCGATTCCGTGCCGTAAAGCAATCACAAGGGGGAATTCATATCGCCGGCTAATGTTGTAACGCGGGACAAATTCAAATGCAAAAGTTTGTACTACCCAATACTGACAAAAAAAATCGTAGGGGGCGCTACAAGCCGGTTTTTCTGCAGTGCCTCCTGGGCAAAGCAGGAGGCCTATACTACTTTGCCTCCTCTCAGAGCAATGCCAAGCTGGATGCCTTTTTGCAGGGCGCAGTCACGTGACAACAGGGAGCACCTGACTGCCTACATGCTGCCTCGCCCCCTTTCTCTCTCTCCCCCCTTACCCCCCCCCCCCCCGCCCCCCCGGCCCAAAGTTCCTCTTTTTATTTTGATCGTGTTTGTCCTCCTCTCTGCCGTTGCGGTTCAACACACACTTTACAAAACCAACTGTGCAGTCGACTGCATTTTTATGACCTTTTGTGTGATCTGGAATGCAAAAAACTTCTCAAAGTATATTAGCTCTCGGGCCGCACGTAACAATGGCTTGGTTGTGCCCAACATTACAGAACGTGGCATAATTGCTTTTCATAATTTATTTCCCGCCTTTATATAGACAAAGGAGCTGAATCCCGTGTCATGAAGTTTGCAGTTGGTCGGAAAATGCGTGTATCTCGTACAACTGCACCAGAATCTTTGTTCATTTGCACCGGTCAAGAAACCTTTTATTTAACGTCCCGCTCGTTTCGTATTTAACCGACTCGTTATACACAAACTGAGAAGAAAATCTAAACTAAACAACGAACTCGTGAAACTCGCTGAGAAACAAGGCGGGAGCCAGATGCAAAGCGAGACTGTAACCACACGAAGACGCCCTAGCACAATATGGAGGCACGAAAAGCTTGCCAAATTTCTGTGTTACGAAGTGTACACTCTTCATTTGTTAGGTACAGGCAAGACAGAAGAATATGCAGCTCGCCTTTGTTGTAGATTTAAAATTTTAAGTGAGACGTGTGTTGATATGACGTGCAAGAGATCAGTACATCGTTGCCGGGCGCATCACGTCCAAAAGTATCAACTGTGGAGCCAGTCCCACATACATGCTGAATAAGGCATTTCCACTGCCAACTAGGACCAAAGCTTCCTAGGCACGCAACACGTGACTCCGTCAACACGTCAACATGGCACTGACACCACCATCAGAAACTAAACAGAATTAAACCATGGAATGGCTACCACAGCAACGGCTGCTTTGACGAGGGCAAAGCAGGGAGAGAGAAACGCCGGAGAGGAGGAGGAACAAGATCAAAATAAAAACAGGAACTTACAGCTGGAGGGGGAGGAAGGGGGCAAGGAGGCATGTAGGTTGTCACGAGATCCCTGTTACATGAATGCACCCTGACGACCTACAAAAAAGGCAGTTCGTCAAAGTAAATAATTTTTTTACGAGCCCGAACATTGAAACAGAAGTAAATTTAAGATTTTTCTAGCCATAAATGAATTATTAACAATCAAAATTTATAAATTATTTCTTTCCATTTGGTTGATGCTCACTGTATCTGTCCTCAAATGTGGACACCATGCAGCAACACTGCCCTCATTTGGCTTTGCACACTTTTGACTTTTGCCCTCAGAACACATTGACTTTGTACGCTTTTGAATTGTGTATTGCTCTGGATTATCTTTGATGGAACGAAAAAGTCTAGACAGAAGTTTTCCCTCGCAAGAAAACAAATTGATGCAATTGTAGACATAGCTGACGACTTGGAGACGGCCTTGGCGTCAGCAGCGCAACTGATGTCAAGCGCAGTGCTGTTGCAGCAAGTCGCTACACTTGTGGGCGTTGCGATGTCCCACTTTGCCTCGACTGTTTTGAAGGGTTTCATGCATCGTGAGGCGTTCACATTCATTCTCCAGTTCTGCGGGATTTTGATTAGTAGTGTAATACAAAAATAAAACAGTGCTAATGTGTTCAAGCTCAAATACATAATCATTTTGATTTAAAAAAATGACTGCATAACACCGAAAATTAGATCACTTGACCACTGGAATGCACGTTGTCCTCAAATCAGGACATGTCATTTTTCTTTATCAAATCATAATTTTAGGTTAATAATATTTTATTTACTTTACATGTGGTTCAAATAAACGTCCCAACTTGGTATACTTTTTTAGATATACCGTAAAATCCCGAGAGATGCCCTACCCCTGAAAGATAGCCCACCCCTATTCTTGGTTTGATTAGCTATATTTTTTAAACACCGAAAGATAGCCGACTCCTAGTAATAGTAGTGTTGGGATCTAATGACGGCCTCAGCGTAAAAGCGGCTAGGTAGCTATGGCAGGATATAAGCAAACCTTGCTGACTGGGAAGTACAGTCATCTTTGCTTCGTTGTCCTCGCCACCATAACAAGCTTGGAAGGGGCATGACCGAAAATTAGCAATTGTTTGTAACTTCTTGATTGTACACCGAAAGTTAGCCCACTCCATATTTTCACCCGATTTGCTCTTGATGTTAGGTGGGCTATCTCTCGTGATTTCTACGGTAGTCATAATTCACGTGCATGAGGGGTAAACCATTTGGAATGTTTCTATTCCAGTTGTGTGTGGCCGATAAAGACAGACTTTTTGGGTGCAATTGCATGGTAACTCACTGGTTCAAAAAGAAAACAGCTAATCTGTGTCATTATGGACATGTTTCCTGACGTGGAGTTCAGTCCAGTAGCAAATTGCCAGCACTTTAAATTAAAACAATCCACAATTTTTTTTTTTTGTACGGATGAGATTAAATTTTTATATCCAATGTTTGTTTTGTTGGCTCGAACTGAATTTTTTTTTGGCCGGATTTTCTGTGCGCTCGAGTAAATGGCGTAAGTTCCACAAAGTTGCCGAATTGTGTTTAGTATTTCCGTCCTGGTAGCATACATTCATCCCCTACCTGTGCTCGTGCACCAATACTGAGCCTGAAAATGTGCCGAATTTGGGAGAGCTCTTCAGAGTTTTTCAGCACCTGGAATCCATTTCTGTGCCGATCGGCTGTTGTCACGATAGAAAGCGGCTCAGTGTCTTAGTTTCAGCGCAGAATGGGCTGAAGGACTGGAATCCCGAGGAAAGTTATGAAATGTGTAACAACATAGTTCAGGGGACAATCTGTACAAAAAGTGCTAAAATGAGAACAAAGAGCGAAATCCTAAACTTGCCCCGATGGGAATCAAACTCATGACCTTTTGATTGTGAGCTCGACATTCTACCACCGTGCCAATCAATGGGTGGATGCAAAGCTGGATGACTGTCTCTACCACGGTGGCCTTCGCCAACTCCTCGAACGCAACGCCGTTTGCTGGATGCCGGCGTTCATTGTTCACATTCAGACAGTTCATGGCAGTGGTTCTCAACCACTGATCTTTTGAGGGCTCCTTCTGGATCAACAGAAGTGATGGGTGATCCCATAAACTGGAAGGGAGGAGAGGGTAATGAACAATTTTGATAACAAAAGTGGAAGTGAATAAAACTAAATGCATGCAAGCCAACTTTGAAGCTCTGAAATGGAGAATAATCAATCCTATCTCAGTGCACATGGTTGGGTCTATTTAGCTTTTGTGGGTCTACCAGCATCAATTAAAAAGATAACTTTTACAGCTCGGCTTAACCGACGTTCGAAGGCTTTGGGGACCCAAAGGGTCCGCGGACCCCATTTGAGAACCACTGGTTAATGGGGAAAAAATACAAGAAATCCAAGATGTGTCCACCATCGCATGAAAAAAAGGACAGGGCTTGGAATAAAATAATGCGTCATTACCAAAGAAAAAAAAAACTGACATCTGCCGCGAACCTTGAGGAACGGCGCGGATATGCGTTCCGTGTACACCGAATTTATTTGTGAGATCGAGATGAATCGAGCATCATTTTTCGTACCTTCCAGCGCACCACCATTCGCCGCACCTACGGCACGACAACGAAAGGAGGTTCTGGTTTGACGTGAGCGAGGTGTCGCCGCAGGAAAGGATCATCAAGGCGGAGCTGAACCTGTACAGGGACGCCCAGGCGGGGAGCTCCTCCGTCGGCCACTCCTGCAACCTGCAGATCAGCGTGCTCAGGCACGGCAGCAAGATCGAGTAGGTGCCGTCTGACTTTTTCTCGGCCGAGACCTCTATGCGAGGTGCCACAAATTCCGAGCCTGCGACGCTTCCGACGAAGCTACGGCGGCTGTGCGCGTCTCTGACCGGTGCATCCAGCATACCATGCGGAGCGCAAGTTTGTCCGCTTCTTTTGCAAGTGTTAAGTGACGTCAGAATGCCGATCTCTGATTGGCTCCAATTAAAGGATAGTATGTAGACTTCAAAGCAAGCGGCCTTGAGGTCTACCTACTATCCTTCCCAATCAGAGCTCGGTGTTTTGACTGGGTCTACCTTCTATCCAACCAATCAGAGCTCAGCATTCTGGCGTCACAACAACCCCCGCAGAAAAAGCAGATGAACTTGCATTCCGCATACGGAGCGCAGGTACGTCTGCTTGTCGCACAGGTGTTGCGATGATGTCAGAACCCCGAGCTCTTATTGCCTGATTGGAAAAAGAAAACAATGGGTAGACCTCGAGGCATCTAGCACTCGGGCCATACCCACTAGCCTTTCGATCAAGGCCAACCGGAGCTCGGCGTCATTCTGACGTCACCGCAACTCCCGCGCGAGAAGCAGATGAACTTGCGCTCCGCATGCCGTCCACCCGTCGAAAGGGGTCCCCAGGTGGCAACAGACGACGTCGTACGAGCCGGTCTGTCATGCCGTCGGATGTCACGACCCTGGCGGTGGGTCGTAGAAGGTGGGGCACGAAGTATGACCGAGCACCAGCGTTGTCGTGGCGTCCCAACTTCTCGCCGCCGACGCTCGCGCAAACCGTCGAGCTGGAGAGGGCTTTACGGCGAAATGGGCGTTTGCGGTCTCCACCTTGGCCGCCCTGCCACCCCGCCAGGATCGAGGCAGGCAACGACGTAACACTTCGAGTGGAAGTCATTTTTTCTTTCTTTCTTTGAACCAAGTGCATCGGTACTCCTGTAGTATGGGTCGACGCACTGCTTACAGACAAGCCCTTGTTTGCCCACACCTGGTGGGGGCACTGTGCCTGGGCAGAAGTTGGCTCCGCAGGAGATAAAGTGTCTGCAGGTACACCATGTTGATGGTGGCGCCACCTTGGTGGCATGATGTTAGAGCCGCGTGTTGGTTTATGTTGGCGTAAGGGAGGGCAATCCTTTAAATTTACATTGCAGATATTTTAAAGTTTATTTGGGAATTTGCTCCTTATTGTCGCAACACCAAATGTTGAAGGCTGTTGTAGTCTTAATGGCAAGGCAGTTCTCTCTTTTGGAATTTGTTTGGACGGCATTGCACAATGACAGTTTGTTTTGTTTTTATCAAACAAACTTTAAAAATTTAAGCTTTTTTTTATCGACGTTACACGTCAGCTGAAACCTCAGCCGTCACTATGAAGCTACTTGTGGGGGGTTTGTGATGAGAGTATTTTTTTTTCCCCAGCCTCATTTTTAACTCTTAAGTAAAAGCTTGTTTAAATTTCGTCTTTCCTTGCAGAGACATCATTCTCGAGCCCGTGGACAACCTGACAATCGATGACAAGAGCCACGGGTGGCTGACATTCAACGTCACAGAACCGCTGATTACGTGGATTGCATTTCCCCGAGAGAACATGGGATTGCTTCTGCAGATTCATTGCGACAAAACAGGTAAAAACTTCTTTTCAGAAGGCTATTTTTTTTTCTCTCTCGGCGCTTTGACTTATTGTCTCTTTAGGTGTTTTATTATGCCACTCAGTGCCAGCTTTGCTCCCCCAGTGCTTCTGAAGTCATTACAAGATTAGAGGGAATGAACCTTTTCGGTGAAGCGCCATAACATTTGAGCTCAGAATTCTGTGGCTAGAGGGCATCACGTTTTCTTGCTGTGCATACAAATTATTTGACAACTCCAAATGTGTGAAAATCATTCCAGAAACAATTTGCCGTTCAAATTCTAAAACAAAATTCTTTTTTTTTTTGCACTGTACGGCTAATAAAGGGATTATGAAATTATTGTTTAGAATTTTATGCACTTTATATGAGCACATTTACACAAAACTTACACAAGTATACTAGCATGCGACTCCACTGAGCTAGGGTCTTTGTCAGCCTCGAAATCGAAGAATAGATATGGTCTATTTCCTTACATGTCGCTTGCACAAAGCTTGTTGATGTAGCTGGGGCGATTGAGGTTGTGAAACATTTCTGGCCATCACCCCTCTATTATGTCAACCGAATGGGACCCATAGATCGGACACGGGATTAGCATCAGTGCCTCGACTTGAACTAGAGCGCAATCTGTCCTTAGTGGATATTTGGGTTAAGGCTCATGTCCCATCATTGTAGTGTCTTGAAATAATGTTCTACATTGATACAGGACTAAGTTAGTGCTCAATAGCAAAAACAGCAGAGGGTTGTAGAGTGGGGATTGTTTGGGTATATTTGGTGTCTTCATAATATTCCTCTGTTTAGTGTTGTCTTACACATGTCCTCATGTATATTGTGCAACACTGTTAGCAATACAGATTGTTGGGCTAGTTGGCACTGGGGATTTGACGACATGATGGTGCTTAAGACAAGGTCAAAAGGGGAGACTAGAAAGTGGCAAGAAACATAGAAACCCGTTTGTCGGTTCAGCAGAGGGATTCGTGTACGAGATTCAGTTGTCATGCGGTAAAAGTACATCGGGCAAACAGGCAGATGCCTAAATGATAGGTTGCGAGAGCACAATTTGAATGTTAATAATCACCGTGACCGGTCATCTTTCAGTTCATTGTCACGATTGTGGGTGCAAGCCCTTGTTCAACACGTGCGTGATTCTATCCAGACACAAAGATAGGACGGTCAGGAAAATAATAGAAGCAGACTTGATAAAACAGTCTGGAGCACAATGTGTCAGCGTTGCCTTCATTGACTTGTTAGACAAGGAGATATCGTTTTTGCGGGTGACGGTGAGGCCTGAGATTGGCTGAGGTGGAGCGGTTTGAGTGTATCTATGTTCCCCCCTTTTTCAAAAATAAACAGTTGAAGTAGCGCTCCGTGTTGTCTAGTCTCCCCTTTTGTCCTTGTCTTAAGCGCCATCATGTCGTCAAACTGTTAGCAAGAACACTGCATTATTGCTTTTTCCCATTTGACCTCGAAAGGGTATCGCTGTGCACCAAACTTAATCCTTAGGTTGGTGCCACCAATCAGCACTTTCTACCACACTAGTAGCTTTGGTGACAGACCTTTGAGGCTGAGAGATAAACAAAAAGACCGACAAGTGCTTCTTCGTGCTAGCAGTGCCCCGCAGTGTACAAGCATGGCAGTGCTTTTAGCGAGATAGAAATTCACACTTATGGATGTTTACATATTTATATAAACCAGGCTGTTTAACCGAACCTAAGCCCAAAACAGCAACAAAAACATTATTTTTGACCGAACCGGAACTAAACTGTAGCCGAAATCAAGCATTTAATATTGAACCCGAACCGGAACGGAACCGTAACCACAAGCCTCCCTTGGCTTAGGCAGACCTGTATATGTATTTGTCTATTCCTATGAATAAAAGTTTATTATTATAGTTTATTAGTATTACTATTATGTGGTGGTTACGGGTTCATTGGAAAATGGTTCGGCATAATGTACTGCGAGTCATGCCTTCTTCTGGGTGGCAACGCAAAGTCAGTTAAGTATTTATGACGGTGGCATCAGCGGCGCAGTTTTGACTAGACAAATGGCGGTGACGCAGAGACAGCTCAATAATAATTAGTGATGGACCGAATCTGCTGAACTTGAGATTCGGCAAAGTTCGACACATGCCGAACTTTTGAAGGAAAGTTCGGCATGTGCCAACTTTGATTCGGCATGTGCCAAAAGATTTGGCCAAAATTTGGCAAATATCTGCAAACGCCGCGAGAACGCGACGGGGCTATGGATTGAAAATGGATGCCGTGCGGTCGTGCAGTTACCGTCGTACAGTGTAGTACAACCAGCAGTTATGGTAAGGTGTGGAGTAGGCAATATGTTAATTGTGCATTTGTGAGCCTTTGCAGTGATGTGATTGCTGCGCCAATTGCGCCAAACTGCGCCAAGGGGCTAACCCTGCTACATCCTGCTACATTTTGCCAAAATATGGGTAATCTGCGCCAAGCCTGCGCCAAAGGACCAATTTCGGTCGCCTTTCAAAACCGAAACTAAACTGAGTACCGTAATTGAGCATGCGTGAGCTAGGTGGCGCAAGCGGCCGCCCAACACAAAGTACCCTGCATCAATCGTCCATCCGGTCTTGCATGGTTTTTCCTGCCGTCTCTCGTTTCGCGCTCTCGTCGTCTCGTAAGTCTCGTCTCGCGTCTTTTAAAAAATTTTTCAACGATAGATGCGGGCGTGTGCGGACGCTCCGACGCTAGCGTGCCGGGTACCAGCCATGCCGTCATGCTGTGAAACGAAACCACGTTTTTGCGCGGCGGGAGTTACTTTGTGAGCTGAAGCACTCGCTCCTGAAAGCAACGGCCGTGGGAAAACTATATTTGGTCCCTGCCTACCAGTCACCGTGGTCGCGTGACGTCGGGTGTTGCCGTCCCCACGTCGCTGCAGATATGGCGCTTTCTAAACTGAAACGTAAGGACCGCCGCATGTTCATCAACATTCCTGTTCTTGTTTAAATCATACGCTACTACAAAAATCCCTCTTAACTCAAAGACTGCTGTGTCGAAGTATTGATTACCTAGGTTTCTCTCGGTGGGCTTTCTTTCGAGAGGGACCCCGGTACGTGAAAAATCTGCCGCGAAAGAAAGTTGGTGAAGAGAAGTGAGCTAAAGCAAAGAAGGCAATGTCTGCACGCTGAACCCGCACAGCGTGCTTGTTTGTCTCGAGTTCAGTCGTTGCACAAAGCGCTCCAAGAACTTTTTGACCCTGGCTCGCGATGTCTCTGCATCGATGCGCTCAGGTTCTTTTTTTCTGTGTGTTTAGCTTGTACCTCGCCTGCCGGCCTGGCAAGCACGCGCTGCTGGACTGTTTTTTGTCGTATGCTGGACAGTAACATTTTGCATACAATTTTGGGAACCAGTTGGCAATGGAGCGGTGTGGCATGGTTTCGGTTTTGATCGAACAGCCGTTGTCTCGCTCGCGCGACGAAGCACGTGCAACTGCAAGCCTGCCGAAGTTGCCCTCATGTGCATGCGAACATGATTGCACGACAGAGGCACCAGCTGGGACGCTTGCAATCCATTGTTTTACGTTTGCTTACTTTTGACGAAAATCTGGCACGTCGGGAACCAGTAAAACAGTGGCAAGCGTTTTTCGGAATTGCTCGGCAACGCCTACAGCACTGTAGCACTTGTCGTAATGTCTCTTTGGAGACATTGAAAGTGGACATTCATTACTTGTCGAAGGCAAAGTTAGGCTTGCAGCAGCCTTTCAGAAAGTTTCGAAAAGCAAAAAGAAAAGCACCCGCTAGTCGTAATGCACCTTTGTCTTGTGTACAGTTTTGCATTGCACTGCAGTAATTCGTGTTTCATCAGTCGGAGACTGCTTCCAATTTATTATAATATATAACTAGTCAACCTAATGCTGTGATATTTACTACTAAGCTGGTCATTTTCAAATAAATTTTAATATGTGCAGTTTGGTTCTTATTTATCTATAGTGGATACATAATATATGTATCATTTAACTGAAGCATTGCAAAATGTGTCATGTCATTGGCATTTCAGTTACATGTTGAAAGACTCCCAGGTGGTCTAACTTGACCATAATTTGTTTATTGCGGCGAGCAAAGTGCCCTTCGTTTGTCCAGCACTTAAAACAAATATTTTTATTTTTCTAAGAATATCTGCTCCAAGAGCCACTTTTGCTGCTCCGAAACACTGTTTTGGCTGCTCCAAAAGCCACTTTTGCTGCTCCAAAACACTGTTTTGGCTGCTCCAAAGGCCACTTTTGCTGCTCCAAAACACTGTGTTGGCTGCTCCGAAAGGTGCTCCAGAACGCTGTTTTGGCTGCTCCAAAAGGTGCTCCAAAACACCTTAGGACAATCACATCACTGCCTTTGCAAGTGTGGTTCTCTTCAATAATTTCTGCCTCAAGAACAATTGATCGACCAGTACTTTACGCAGTCCACTCCTCGGGTGACAAATGATGCCGTACATGTTCTGGATAACGTGATTTTCATTTGATCTTTCCAGTGATGCAACGAGGTAGTTGAAAAAACGGTTAAAGTGCAGGCGAGCTGGTGTAAGTCATACATGATGATTGAAAACCTGAGACTGTGGTTTGGAAAACGGAAACTCGTGAAGTAGGAAGAAAAGGGACAGACAACGTCTCAAACTCAGCTAAAAACTTTATTGCCTCTACGCCTTATATACCCCGGACGTCGAGCGACATCCGGAGGTGTTGAAACATTGACTAACAATTACTTTACAGCATCCCTCGCATTTATAACAATCCTGTTTTTGGCTCACAAGTAGTTTGTGCTAAAACAAAATAATATTGCGTTATAATTACCATAATTTCGTGGTTTTCATGTATCTGCCTAAAACTAAACACAGAACTATCATGCTCGACGTTGCGCATCTTACATTCCTAACTCTTCACAATCTTCCTAAACGTCCGTGTGTGTCCTAACATCAGAAACCAGCATTTTAAAGGTTAAAATTGAGACGTTGTGAATGTGGGACGCACACTTTCATGCGAAGCCGACGTCAAGTGACTGAAGTCGAAAAACATGCATAGTTACAATAAATTGTTATCTCTTCTGGTGAAGGCTCAGCAACTGTTGCATTCATTTTTGCACACGAAACGATGACTCCCAGAGAAAGTAAGAACGCATTGTTATTGCCTTTATTTTGGCAATGTACACGCACTTGCAGGCTTGTGCTGATAAGGCCTCAAGAGCAAAACTCGTATCGTGATTCCGTGACTGCGCCCGCTACTACTCAATCTCGTTGTCACGCCACTTCTACAAGAAGTCACTGTAAAATTGCCAGTAGACGCACAAAAACGACGATGATACAATTATCTTGTAGAATGTCACCTTATTTAGTAATAACTGTGTCAATATGCATTACATGTTGCATGTTAAGAAAAAAAAAACATAAAACCATCTTTTACCAGAAAAAACGAAATATCAACGTTAAGTCTGGTAACAATGTATCTTTGCCGAATCTTTAGAAAAGTTCGGCAAAAGTTTGCAGCTTTGCCGAATCCCAAGATTCGGCGTCGTATTTTCGCTTCGGCAAAAGTTTGACCCATCACTAATAATAATGAAGCAAACAACAAAAAAAATCGTAGAGCATTTCCACTTCACGTGAAGATGGAGGACCACCGAAGCTGTTACTTTTACGACTTCTAGGACGATGCCTAGAGAAGGACGTCCGACCTCAAGGACGACTTCTAGGATGACCTCAGGACGACTTTTAGGACGACCTCGAGTACGACATCTAGGACGGCCTCAAGGACGGACTTCTAGGACGACCTCGAGGTTGACGCCTAGAGGGCGACCTCAAGGACGACTTCTAAGACTGCCTCGGGGACGACGCCTAGGACGACCTCAAGGACGACTTCTAGGACAACGTCTAGGACGATGCCTAGAGATGATAATAAGGGATCAGGACCTCACTGCCTAATAATGCCAAGGAAGGCTGACCCACGCTGGCTGCCTCCCTTTTTTATTTTTATTTATTCATACTTGCCACGACCAATGGGGAGTTCTCTTTCAACATCTGCGGACAAATTTTTCCCAGATCCTAGCGCATAACAGCTTCGCTGTAATATTTCCCGTTTATGTCCAACACGACTCGGCATCAGCATGGTGGCGTACACTTCTATACTTGTATCACCTTACCATATACAGCCAAGGATGCCACGAGCCACCGGACCAGATCTGTAGCTCAGAGGATGTAACGTGCCCTTCCTGTAGGGTGGTGTGACGCAAAAAGCTCGAAGTCATGTAACAAGCTGATGAGCTATTAATTGGCACGGGTAACTGGTAGCGTCCATCGTGGAACATCGTAAGGTGAAACGGAGTATGTCTGACTTTGCGACCAAGAGGCTGAAGAACTATTCTTGTGTGTGTATGTGTGCTTCTCTTTTCTTCTACACAAAGCAATATTTCTCAAGAAAACAAAAGCAAACATAGACATCAAAATAAGAGAAAAACCTTTACGGCTGTCGGCGTGTTTTTTCCGAGGTAGCAAAATCTGGAGGTGCCAAGAGGCGAAGCCGCGACAGGCGTGACCGACACTGTCGCTGGGACGCCAGTCACCCAGAGCCCTGGACGCTGATTGAAGAAATTTTTGTTTTGGCTCGTTTTTCAAGAGCAGCATGTTGCCCATTTTCTTTTATCTCCTTTTTTGTTTTAATCCTCCTTAGGTAGCCCTTCACTGTCTTTCTCCTCTTAAACGAAGTCATTTGGGCATGCGGGGTGGGTAGTTAGCAAGTATTCTGCTTGCTACCATCACAATTTCAGTGCGTACCAGTCGATTGACTTTACATGGGAGTGCTAAACTTGAGCACTGTTTCTGAGCGCCTGTATGACCACTTTATGGGTGTAGAACTTTGTTGGCGGTAAAAAGACAAGATCACAAAACGAAATTACCGTAAGCATATGTGTGTTTTACGGTCATCGTTTCTGCAGCATGAAGGCGTTCTAGGGGTTTGCCAAGCCCTGCCTCATCAGTCAAACTTGGCAATAAAAGTTGTCTTTTTCCAGATAAAGAAGAAAAATTTTTCAATTTTCGGGCGAGTTTTCTTGTGTGTATGTCAATAAGAGAAGTCTACTTCACACTAGCCCTTACTTATATCCATTTTTATATCATTATTATATTTAACCTATAGCTTTTCTTTCCCCTCACCATGAACGGGGTCCTCCATCATATTTGCCGATCCACAAAGGGTCCGTGAAACATTGATGGTTGAGAACCACTGGTCTATAGAATAGGCACCGGGGTGCATTCCTTGAAAGAGACTGGTTCTGGGAAGAATCTGCTGTCACAGGGCTCGTCAAGCTCAGGTGGATGCAAGTACTACTACAGCCATCACCAAGTCATATTTTGGTGGTGTCGGACCACAATGTGCTGGTAAACTCATAGACAGCATTAATTGAACAAAGTTTGGAAATAAAGACTTTTTTGTGGTTCGTGGCATCGGTGGGGAAGGGACTTGCTAGTGCTGAACCTAAAGTTTGTCGTCTGGGCATCCATTCTCTTGTTTGGACGTCAAGGAAATGGACAAGGACTTTACATTGAAAAGAAGTGTTATTGTTCTAAAAGCTCTCTGTAGCCATGGGAGCAACACTGAAGCTCTAGAAGTTGTAGGTTGCCTTACTTTTGGAATGTCACATAATAAGAAGATGGCTATTTTTAGTTGCACATTCACTAAAATCACTTGCACATTGTATTGACGAATTAAATTGCAGAGCATGCTTATTCTTATTTTCAAGTGTAAATGGCGAACATATTTACTGCTCCTAAATAATTTGATTCTTGTTTGTGTGCAGGAGAGCCATTCCTTGCAACTTTCATTTGTTGCTTTATATCTGCACTACACAACACTGTTAGCACAACCATGACATTGATACTTCTATCAATTTTATTCAGAAAGAGTATAGACCTTTTTGCAAGTGCGCCGCCATCTTAAATTGTCGTCACTTCCAGTATGGGCGAAAACATTTTTTTGCCTTTACCACACCAACAGAAGGCATTTAGGATTTAAGCGTAGCCGTCACACTTTCTCGTTTTGCCTCCCTCTATTTTTTTACTATTTGCAGGTTGAAACGTTGGATTATTTTTTCGTCGCCCATACCAGATACGCTTATTAGGTGGCTGGGGACGAGAGTACACAGAAAAGGTCTATTGACGAACATGAAACTTCACGAGTTTGATGAGCGTGTTGGGTTAATACTGTTGTTGTGAGCTGAAAGCTTGTACATGTCTGCCTCTGTTCCCTGTTTGTGTTTTGCTTTCTTTGTAGTGATGAAACTTAACCATTTGGTTTACTGTTTGTAATGAGGACTTTCTGTCATGATAGTAGTTCTTATGGCAACTAATCAATTTTAAGTCAGAAAAAATAACAGGGCAAAAGCAGTGATTGCTTGTTTGTGCTAACAGTGTTACGCTGGATAGAAACTGAAAACTTTTAACCTAGAAGTTGCCAAACACTAAAAAAACTGATTAGCACAGTAATTTTGAGCTTCTAGTGCCCAAGACGGAGTTTTCTGATTTTGTGCGTGATTTCGTCAACACGTTCAAAGCGACGCAGACTTGCTCGTCGTGTCTAAACCAAAAAGCCTTTTTCTGGCTAGCGTGGCCTCGTGGGACTTAAGCATATGGCCCTTCCAAAATAGCCACCGCACGAAGGAAGTTTTGAGGCAAATCAAAAACTGCCCCTGAACCGGTCTCTGTGGCATTTTATTCGCAGGGCATGAAGTGCACCCACACGACTTGGGTCTGGTGAGTGCTGGAGGGCGGAGCGACCAGCAGCCGTTCATGGTGGCATTTCTCAAAAGCTCGGGCCAAGCCCACAGCCGTGTGCCACGGGCAACGCGCAAGCGGCACAGCGCCGACGTCAGCTACAGCGACCTAGACGAGCGTCCTTACTTTGGTGGGTCTCCCCAGTTGTTGTTGTCATTGTCGTCGTCATCATTTCAATGCAGAATGTGTTTTATCAGCCGAATTTTATGGGAAAACAGTTATAAAGAACTGTCACGAACGATGGTGACGTTATGTGACTCTGTGACGTCACTACATCGTGTGACTGATGCCAGAGTGTCGCACGGCGTCACGGATGCCAGAGTGTCACACGGCATCACGGTGTAGACTCGCCTGACATCATGACGTCGCGTGACATTGTGAGGTCGCATAACTTTGATGTCACGTGGCTGTGACATCATGGGACGTTGTCACGTCACACGACTGTTATGTCAAAGTGACACGGTGTCACGTGCCTCTGTGACGTCACTATGTCATGTGACTGTGACGTCACTGTGTCGCATGACATGGCATCACGTGACATTATGAGGTCATGTATCTGTGACGTCGTGTGTCACATGACTGCGATGTCAGAGTCACATGATGTCACGTGACTGTGACATCACCATGTCATGTGGCGCCGACATCAAGTGTCAAGGTGAGGCGTCGCATGACATGGTGCCGTCGCGTGACATTAGAGGTCACATAACTGTGATGTCACGGGACTGTGACATCATGTGACATTGTCACGTCGCACAACCTCATGTGACGTCGGAATCGCATGATGTCATGGTGTCACAAGACTCTGACGTCACATGACACATTGACACTTTGTAATGTCGCAGTCGTGTGACCTCACGGTGTCATGTGAAGTTGCACATACGTCCAGCATGTGCCCGACTCATTCAGAACCGATTCCATGTTCCCCAGTCTTCGTCGGCACAGTCAAGCTAGTGTATTTTCTGTCGCCTTGAGTTTCTCCTAAAAGTTTGCATTTGGCACGTACTGTTTCCAAGAGTCAGTCCATCCAAAGCCGTCCACCATGCCGTCGAACGACTGCTTCATGCCGTCAGTAGTGTAAGCCTGCGAGGGGTAACTACATTGAATAGGTTCGGCGAGAGAGATGCCGGCGTGTTGCCTTGATTCGCGAAGGGCAGCTCGGTCGAACGGTCGTCGGTGTAGCAACCATACCTGATGTGCCACCTCGTATATGTGGGAGTAAGGAACGTGGTATGCGTGTTAAAGACCTTGAGTCCTCAATGCATTCCACACAGTAGTGATTAGAGCCATATTCGTGCTGTCTAAACATTAAATCTACTCCTGCTTGGGCCACAATAGGAGCCTGCAGTATCTTGTAAATTCGAATGAACTAATAAATAGGTTGCTCTTCGAAGTAACGAAGCTTTCGGCGTCTAGTTGCTTAGAACCGCGGTTTCCAGTTATCTGAGGGTCTGTCGGAAATTGCTGGAGACACTTTTTCGTCCTCTAAAAATGTTAAAACGGTCGCTGGCAGAGCGAGCCGACATATCGCCTGGGCTTCCCGCCACCTTGGGAAGTTCTGGAAATCGCACCGTTGCCAATCGGACTTGCTCTTCACTAGGCAACAAAATGGCGGTAGCCCTGTGACAGTCGAGGTCTGAGGCGTCAATACCCCAAACGTAGCTTGTTTATTGACTCTAGCATTGATCGCACGAGCGCATGTTGGTGCAGTGACCACCAATACCCAAACCGGCAGGTAGTAGAATTATGCACACTCTTTCAATTCAGAACCGTTTACGGTCGAAGCGACAACAAGAATAGAGAGAATTTTTGTTGCGAATGTAAGAACGCCTTTACAGGGGGCTCGTTCGATGTACCTGCGCCAGCCCGTACACCGGTGCAGAAAAGTGCAGGCCCCTATACTTCCAGCACCCACTTTAATACAGGCTGCGCTTGTAAATCAAAAACGGCGGCGCGCACCAGGGGTGGGGGAGGCAAATCGAACGAGCTCGGTGGAATCCGAACGGCGGTGTGGTTTGTTTTCACGGTTGCATTTCAAGAATTCCGCTTCTGCGATTTGCTACACGATGCATTCTCCCCCTCCTCTCTTTTTTCACCAAAATGGCCCAGACACACGGCCTAGCGGGCGGAGAAACAGCTGCCAAAAGCGGAACCTGTTTGTCAGCTTTCGGGACCTCGGTTGGCAGGTGAGAATTTTTTCATTGTTTCGTATAAAACCCGCAAGCTGCTCCGGCGAGGTGTCATCCACTCGGACTCGGGCTGTGGTCGCACCCTTCAGTACATCGTACGGAAGACGCTCTGCCGACACTCTGCAGACGCTGTCTGTGACGTGTCTCTTCATTGTATGAGGACGGTCTTGTTGCATTGGTCGTGCAAAAATTGCTTGCAGACTATGAAAAGAAAAAAAACCCGTCTGAAGCAAACAAGTTTTGGACAAGCTTGAGCCGTGTGTGAGAAAATCCTTTCACCGTGTCTTTTCCGCTAAATTAGGCCGACGACGTCGCTTTCGTCGACACGGTGCCACTTCGGCTGCGACGACAGCAGTGGCGACGTAACACAACGCAAATCTCAACTTGGCTTTTGTTGAGACGAGTCCCGCGTAAAAAAGAACAAATGCAAACTAGGACCAGAAGTAGCCAGAAAGAACCGCACTCCTCACTATCCTATTTTTCCGTTTCGCTCTTTTCCCAGTTGATTGGGCGAGCTCCCCGTTCCTGCGCTTCACGTATTTGCCGCGAGACTGCAGCATTGCATTTGGAGACGTGTAGTGTGCCTAGATTTCAGAGCGTTTCCAACCGCTCGGTCGGGGTCACATGTTTTATTGCCCGTGTTTGCATTACTAGCTGTAAGGAGGTGACTAAAAAAAAAACACTAAACATAGGGAAAAAAATTGTTTTTTTATTCTATCTGGTTAGGATGGGCATGTATCAAATAAAATGCTTGTAAAAGAAACAAAAAACTTTGCCCATAATGTATGTTGTAATGGGACTCTTTATTTGAGGCTACCCGAAACTGTACTTTTGTGAGATGATGATGATAGCGTTTGTACCCAACTATACTCCATTCACCCTAAAAAAACACATGCAAAAGAAAGAAAAAAAGATTTTTTTAATACAGCCTGGATGGGAAAAGGAAGTTATAAAACGAATTTACAACAAAAAAGACAAATTTTTAGAGCTATATTTACGGCGCAAAACGAATTTGTAGTTGGTGCCCGCGGGCGCCGCGGAAAAGTGGCCGCTATTTATCATGTGACTGGCCGCTGTTTTTCACACGGTGCTCGCGCTCTTTCGGAAGCTTCCTTTGGTCTCTAAAATTTACTTATTCATCTTTGTTTGAAGTGCATTAAAAAGTGAAGATTAATAAGTAACTTTTAGAGCCCAGAGGAAGCTCCTGAAAGAGTGCAAGCACCGCGCTGGAGTGTTCCCTTCCGATGGTGGCAGCGTGGAGAAATGCATTGGACTGGCGGCGCACCACGCTCAGCGTACGGCGGCGGCGGCGCGTAGGTCCAAGTGACTAGCGGCGGCTCCCGCGGGCGCCAACTACAAATTTGTTTTGTGCCGTAAATAAAGCTCTAAAAACTTTTTTCTGTGTGTAAATTTCTTTTATTACTTTTTTCCATCCAGGCTGTTTAAAAAAAAATGTTTTTTTCCTTTGCATGTGTTCTTTAAAAGGACAATGAAGACAATTTTATTTAACTTTTTCAAATGGTGTTTTTATGCTTCTTGGGAACATAGCATGCTGCCCAATTTTTTGTAGACATTTGTGACGCATATTTCTGTGCCTACGAAAGAAGTAAAGAAACCAAAACTGAACAATTACCATTCTCGTTTCTGGGCCTCCGAAAACGGAGGTGACGTAGGGAGTGACGTCAAGTGTGAATAGTCGGTATCGGTAGTATTTAGGAGATCAAGACTCTGGTTACCACAGTGGGTTATAGCAGCGCGGTGGCGCGGTCGTTTTGCCGAATCTGTCAACATGGACGGCAATGCCGCTCTCGCGAGCGAGTTTGAGCTTCCGTTCAGTGACCGAACACCAACGGAACAGGAGTACGTGTGTGGCGGCCTCTGCCATCACCCGAAAGAGACCGCCCAGCCGGCAACGAGCGGCCCGCATGCCGAAGGACGGACGCGGGGAGATGCCGAGTGGAAAGCGGCAGCGATCCGGCTGTTCCGGGAACCGGTTCCTTTGCGGACGTCCTCTTTTCGTCGTCAAAGAGCACGAACAGCAACCCACACGTGCAAACTAGCGTCGCCCGAACGAATACTGGTCTTCAGTCGACCGTTACGACAGCCATCTACAGCTACCATTTTGCAGAATCCTTTGAGTACCGTATTCTTTTTTTATTTTATTTTGTTTGCCCATAGTTGCGCGTTGCCCGTTTCGCGTCCAGCGTAGCAAAGAAAAAAAACAATTATGCTGCTTTATTTATGGTTTAGTAAGCATTTCCGGTCCGATTTATACTTTTTATGGTTATTCAAGCGGAAATTAGAACAGTATTCCTAAAAATCGCGAACCAAAACGTGACCGAGGGCACGTTTCTCGTTTCGACCAATCGCTGACGCATCTCTTGTGACGTCGCGCTTCTTGGCCCCGCATCGGTCACGTGAGCTCCTTTTCTCCTGGCTTCTCCCGCAACTCTCGGGGCGTCGCCCCAGTCGATCCCGGTACGATTATTACCGCGACTGTTTAATTAATTTGCGCGGCACACAAGCGCCGGTTTCGGCTGAAATATGGGCAATGTGGCCTTATATGTGCCTGGAACCCAGTTCAATTTAAAAAGATGTCCGAAATTGCCTTCATTGTCCCTTTAAGCTAAGACTAGAAGTTCCACCTTCAGTGCGAGCCCGCTGGCTTCCTCAGTGCTTTGGTTGCGTGTTCCTGCGCATTCACACTTGTGTTAGCAAGGGCAAAAAGCTTGCACTGAAGGCGGAGCTTTTAGTCTCAGCTTAAAGGGGCACTGACACCCCAAAGGTCGTACTTTTTTTATTGTCTAAAACGACGCAAGTTGTAGTCATAAACACGCAAAAAAAAACGCATCAAGAAAAAAAAATTTTCGCGCGCGCGCGCTTTTTATTTTTGGCGTTAAATCTCCCGCCGCTACCTCCTTGCTTCTTTTGATCGATGACGTCAAAAATCAGGAAATATAGAAGCTTTGTAGGCGACATTTCTATGACATTTAATAACGGCAATCGTAAAACATGTTTTTTAATGCATTGCGAACGCACTACTGGCCCCTCTTTTTGAAATACCGAAAATCAGAGTTCGGTGAGATGTCCCTTCCTAGATTTGTGTCCTCTCTCAGAAAACTTGGCGGCGCTCGAGCAGATCGGCGAGTCGGCGAAGAAACCGGTTTTTCCTGCGCCGGCTCCCTTCTATCCCGCAAGCTCGCCTCCTCCTCGCATCGGGTCAGCGGAGGTCCGAGAGAAAGTTGAGTCGCAGGAGACCGCAAAATTTGACTGAATGCACTGGCGGGGACCGCGCGGGAACTTCAAATTCGGCATTTGGAAATTGTTTTTTTAATTCACAAATGCTGAATTCCCAAGTTTCAATTTTTTGGGTAATGTCCCGGCACCGTTTTCAATCGTTCCGGATAATAAAAAAAAAATGATTTTGATGTGTCAGTGCC